>CAIGRQ010202080.1:0-17757 GCA_903798375.1 Fraxinus sp. D2006-0159 | reverse complement strand
CAATCGATACCAAACGCGAATTTTAAAAAAAAAAAATCAAAAAGTTGGGGGGCACGTGCCCCCAGGACCCCCTGTGTCCGCCCCTGCAAGGAATCAAGTGAGGTGGGGTCCATAGGGCAGTCTTGTGTTCGGAAAGAAAACAAGCCAAGGGCAAATCAAGGGGAAGTGTTAAGCTGTGGAGTGTAATTATTGTCATTGTACAGAGCCACTGAATCGATCTCCTAATCCTATCTCCAACAATTCGTTAAAAATTTTAAAAGTTTCAAACCACACTATGTAGATGAGACTCTAATACCACATGCGGAGCATTGAAGCACAGCGGAATCACAAAACACATTTTCCCTATAGAAACAATAACAAAGAACACCGAACATAGTCACGTAGTTGAGTCCAAATGGACATACTCTGTTGGGCTTAGAGGAAGCCAAATCTCAGCCTTAGAATTAAATCGCAATCTCGCACCCACCACACAACAAAGCTTACATGTATGTTGTTTCTACAACGATATAATACTTAAACCCTCACAAATCACCAGAGACTATTCAGTAACACTATAGTCAAGTAAACATGGAATAGTCCTTTAAATCTATTAATTAAAAACCATAAAAAAATTGAAAAAGGCAATGAACAATAATTTCAAGAACCATTGAAAAACAATACCAAAAGAGAAAAATAATTAAAGAAAAAGAAAATTATGCATCTCTGTTACTATGAAATTGACCTCACATGACTACAAAAAGTAAGGAAAGTAATACTAATCGTTAGAATTTGGATGTGATCCGAATTTTTGTTGAAAATAATTGGGAGTTTTAATTAAAGTGCACATTAATTAGAATCCTATTTGGAATGCAATTGTTGAATCCTATTCAAGTTTACTTAACGAATTCTAATTGAAGTTCTACTTGAGAATTCATTGAGAGTATGAATTTATGTTTGACTTGAAAAGGTCGTTGTGATGAAGAAAATCAAGACTTTGAAGTATAGGACCCGAAAGTGGACGTCGCAGTGCCAACAATTTTAGCTCGGCACCGGGCCCATGGCTCTATAGCAATGCCCATCTGATTCGTCTCTTGCACGATTTTTCTGTCATTTTCCATTTGGACTCCTTTTTGGCATTTTACTTTAACTACAACTCTACTATGAGGGTTTGGACGTCCCTATTTGTTCCCTATATATAATTGACTCTTCATTAATATTTAGTAAGAAGTTAGAAATATTGTAGATACTTAAACTTCGTATTCTTTCTCCATATTATAATAAAATATATATTCTTTGCAAATTATTTTATTCTTGTGTTTTACGATCTTTACATCATATTGTGGTTATAATCTCTTATTTTTTCATAAGAAACTAGTACTAAAATATGATAGTCCATAACAAGTGGTATGAGAGTTATTGGTGTTGAAATTCTTTAGAAGATCGAGGTTTTTCGTGATGGCAACAATGAAGTATAATATTCCACTATTAGATTGCAATACAAGATTCTCTTTGTGACAAGTAAAGATACAAACAGTACTCGCTCAATGAATTTGGACGACATGTTGTTTGGATTTAACAAGATGCTCACAACTTGGACTATGGAGGAGAATCAACGGAGAGATCGTAATGCCCTATCTCAAATACATCTTCATCTTTCAAATAATATTTTTCAATATGTTTTGAAGGAGAAGTCGACTGCTACATTATAATTAAAATTGGAGCAATTATGCATGATGGAGAGTCTTACTAGCAAATTGCATCTGAAGCAACATCTATATTCTCATCTTAAGATAGAATGTACATCTCTTGAGAATCACCTAACCGCTTTTAAAGAAATCATCGCTGATTTGGAGACTTTGGAGGTCAAATATGATGAAGAAGGCTTGGAATTGATTTTCTTATGTCTATTGCCCGCCTCATACATGTATTTTAGAGATACGATACTATATAGTCATTATACTCTCACCATCGAAGAAGTCTACGATATTCTATATTCAAATGAGAAGATAAAGTATCTTGTAGTCTCTGGGGATCATGGAGATGATCTCATTATTCATTCTGGTCATTCGAAGGGCAAGTCAAAATCTAATTCCAAATTTTATAATTATTACAAGAAAATTGGCACTTGGTAAACGATTGTTATAAGTTGCAAAATAAATCAAAGTCAACTGCAAATTAACAATCAGAAATTTCAGGGGAAGCAAGTATTAGAAAATCCTAACAGTGGTAGAGAGCTTCTACTTATGTCTAAATACAACTTCAAACCTGATGAGGCTTGGATTTTGGATACAGCTTGCACTTTTAATGTCACACAATCGGGAATTATTTTCAACATATGAAGAAGTTTCACAAGGTGTTGTGATGATGGGTAATAACACACATTGTCAAATAGTTGGTATTGGTGATGTCAAAATAATGGTTAGAACACTTGATGCAGTGAGACACGTTCCAGATTTGAAGAATAACCTTATCTGCTTAAGTATTCTTTATTCAAAAGGATACAAATACACTGTTGAAGGTGGAGTTCTAAAAGTTATTAAAGGAACCTGTGTTGTGCTAATGGGATATCGAAAGTCTCATTTATATATCTTGCAGGGTGATACAAAATTTTCAAGTAATCAGCATATTTTAAGAATTCAGGTGGATTTAGAGTTAGCTGATGTACCGTTGGAGTATAATTTGGGATCTTCGTTTAAGAATATATCATAGTTCAATTTTGAAGATATGGGTAAATCCGTCTTGCCACCATTATTGACGGTGTCATCGTATTCAATTGCTAAAATTAGACCCATTTTTTGTCACAATGTTCCACATAGGTACAATTCTGCTCATTTCGTTGATTGTTTGAATGCGATTAAGAGTGTTGATTCTAGCCAAGTTTTTTCTTTTAATGCATTCAACTGTGATACTATTACATGGCATTTTTCAACCTTGTTTGATAGTCATTAGATTACGTTTGCCTCTAGTTGGCGGAATAGAGATGAAGAATATTTCCAGTTGGAATTGTTGATGGAGAATTTCGTTTGTTTTTCATTGAAGAGTTCAAGTTTATTTCTTGTAGTGGAATTTGTTTACAGGTGAAGAATTTTTGAAGTTTTGTTTATTATAGTGGAATTCGTGTCAATGTGGAGATTATTAGAATTTAAGCGTGGCACAAATTCTTTGTTGAAAATAATTGGGAGTGCTAATTAAAGTGCTTATTAATTAGAATCATATTTGAAATACAATTGTTGAATCATATTTAAGTTTACTTGACGAATTCTAATTAAAGTTCTATTTGAAAGCCCATTGGAAGTAGGGATTTATGTTTGAGGTGAAAAGTATATTAAGATGAAGAAAATCAAGATTTTGGAGTAAAGGACCCGAAAGTGAAAGTCGCGGCGTCACAACAATTTTGGCCTGGAATTGCGGTGGTTGGCCAAGGGTGCTGCGGTGCCGCCCATGAGGTTCGCCTCTTACATGATTTTTCTGTCATTTTTCTTTCTAATTAGGGTTAGGCACGACAAGCATTGTCGAGGGTTTTCTAGCAAACAAATATTCAACAAATCCTATGTAGCATAAGATTGAATTTAGATTTGAGACATGTATAGAAATAACAAATGATATCATTGAATTATTTGAAATTTCTTCAAATGCATTTGATAAGCAACATTGGATAGCACTACGGTATAATGAACTATATTATAACTTATTTTTATTTATTTATTTATTTATACCAATCTTCAATACTAAACATGTTAAAAGCATTTAAATGGTATCATCAACTCGAGTTGCAAATAACTTCGGTTTGCATTGGAAGCTTAAAGAATGCATCAAGGCAACTAACAAGCGGCTAAAAATCCCTTCATTTGATCAACTATTTTGTATCAAACTTTCCAAAACAAAAAAAAAAACTGTAGATGAGAAAAAAGAAAGAGAGAGAAAAATAAAGCTAAGACAAATGCGCCACTTGTAAGTTTAATAAAGGTACCTAATTTTGTATAATTAACACACTTTTTAGAAAAGCATAAAGTCGACAAGTAGAAAGTAGGTATAAATTAGTGCATGAGGAATATTTGTTCTTGAATTTCATTTCACTTGGTTCGAGGTATGTGCATATCCATGCACATTCCCTATCTTGATCACCTTTTTGAGTTTTTAGGTGAGGTCGAAGATAGAGAACTGAAACTTCGAGTAAAAGCAAAAGGGCATCCAAAGAAAACCATTTCTAAGAGTTATTATCTCTGCACAAACTGTAGGCCGTTTGGATCGAATTAAAATCTGATTTTAATTTAAGTTAAAATCAAACAATCAATATTAACCACATCTTTCATAGGTCTCACATCTTTTCAACCACACATTTCAAAAACTTCCATCACAGTCCACTTAAAATTCGATTTTAATCTACACCAAACCCTCTGTATTTTGTGGAAGAGGGCATGGAGTTTTAAGAGCGTGTTCGGTGGAGATTAAAATTGAAAAATTAATTGTTATTGTTGACATTTATTAGACGAGTGCAACTCCATAACGACTATATTTTCAATTTTAATTGAATTTTGAGCTATATCGAACATGTCCTAAACCCTATCGAGGGTATCATCTTCCTTCACTTTTCTACAGCCAAATATAATTTCAAATTAATTAAATAGAGACTCGCAAAATTTGAAATTGAAATCAAGAGCCGACCATATCAATTTTCTCCTCATCTTTTATGGTCACCAAAGCAAAAAGAGGAACACTTCCTTTACCAAAATTAAACATTTCCCTTTCCTCTTTATGGTCAATTGCTCGCTTTATATGTACCCTTAATGTACATCTATCATTTTTCTTATTATATATGTCCGAAAACTATGTCCTTTACCTATAGTGATTGTTGATTTCTTGTTTGTTCTTACTATGATTGTTAAATATATTATCATATTCTGTGTTTGTGTGTCTAACAAAATCATTCTTGAAAATTTATAACAAATTTTCCATGCATAAAACATAACATGAGAGTACCTTTATAGAATTGAACAAATAAACATACCTTCATCACTTTTTTACTGATTAACATAACATGACATAAATTAAAGAAAATATAAAACCACAAATCATGAACCACCTGCCGCGGCGGTGGAACTGCTTTCCACCATCGGAAGAGACCCCACGCACCGAGTACCGCGCGTAGCACTTGGCCAAGAACATATCACCCCAAGATGAAGATCCGCACTCGTTTTTCAGCTGTTGGATTGCCTCTGATAAACAATCCTGGCACTGGCTCATACTCAAATCCTGTATGCACTGTGCCATACCCTGGACTTTCCCTGACCCACCGACCCGAAAATACTGCCCGGCTCCGGTAAGATACGCCTGAACAGCATCTCTCCGAGTCAAGAAGTCCGAATCATACCCAGACGACGACCCACATTTCTTCAACACCACGGTTTTGTCTACTGCACCCAAAAAAGATACGTTATCATACTTCACATAACACCCTTCCAACTGCAAAGCTCCACCGGAAGTGTCGATGCAGATTTTTCCAAGCCGACTCACTGCATACGTTACACAATTGTGGCAGTCCGAGCTTGTGAGGTCTCCCCGGCACTGGAACAGGCCATAGACGATGTCACTGTCGGTGGAGCCCGGGAGGGAAATCTTGAAGTTGTTGAAGTTGGAGAGGGAGGCAGAGTTAGCTATAGAGGCTAAGACTGAATTGAGATTTGTTTCGTAGGGTGACCCATCGTTGTATTTAAACTGAGTACAGCCAGCGTATACGAAGGATTCCAAAGCAGAATAGGAAGGGTGTGGGAAGAAGAAGAAGGAGGAGGTTAGGAGATAACACAAAACAGAAGAGAAAGAAAGAGCTTCAGCAAGCGACTTCATTTTCTCTAGTGTGTTGAGCGAGAGAGAGAGAGAGAGACTATGCAAGTTTGTAATGTTTAAGGATGATGAAAGGTAAAAACCGAGTTTACACCTGTTCCAAATGTGACTTTGGGGGTGCTGTTTCGTGGGCTCTGTCTAAAAGTTATGCATATTAATTCACAATAATTTACGAAGTTTACTGTTTCATCTATTGGTGTTCATTTTTACCGTATTCTATCTTGAAATTTACAATTTACAGTAAGAAGAATCGACAAGGATAAAGGAAAAATGGTAGCCAGAAATAAATAAAGAAATACATAATTGTTAACCAAATTTGAAATTATCAGTTTACAGGAAAAAAAAACCTTATCTTCTAATTTCTCGCACATTCTGTATTCATAAAATCAACATAATGTTGTCTAACACAAAAAAGTTTCATCTCTTGAAAATATACTTCATTTTTAATTTTTGTTTCATGCCGAATAATTATTAACCTGTAGAATAATTTGAAGGATAAATTATCATTCAGAAAAAATGAAACAATCTGCGGTAATAAACCTACAGCAACGAAAATAATAATAATAATAATAATTGGAGAAACCACTTTCTCCAATTCTAATTTGGAGCCATTGGTGCCAATGACTTGTATAGCAGCTCCACCCCACTTTCATTTTTTTTAACAAAGTCTCATCTTCTTTCTCTGATTTTTAATACTCTATTTCACATTTTCACATTCCACAATTCTACAACATTTTATTTTCTTCAATTCATATTACATTTATTTAGTATCTTTTATACAAGGTTCTTTCAATTTTGCTTCATATTTCATATTGGATTTTGTGAACCAAATTCAGTCCAAATTGAGTCTAGGATTTCGCATTTTGGAGTATTGGGTTTAAAGATATCAAAATAGGTCCAAAAAGGAAAAAAGATGGATTGACGACGCTAGACTGACGCTTGAGCGAGAGGAGCAAAACTGGAACAGCGAGTCGTCACTCGCTGAGCCATCCTTCAAGCGACAGGCCCTCGCCCGCTTATCGCTCGAGCCGCGGATTTATTTCCTTATTTTTCAGTTTTACACGATTTTTGACCTAGTTTCCATATTTTAGACTTATTTTAGGGTTTGGATGTTTCGCCTATAAATAGTAGACTCTTCATTCAGTTTATTAGACTTTAAGTTATAGAAGTTGTAATTTTTCTCTCCATTTGTTAATAAAATATTCGGTTCATTTATCAATTTCATCTTCTTGTTTACTTTCTTTTAATCTTGTTATAGCTTGTGTGATCTATACATCATATCGCATCATATCACATCCTCAAATTCCTAACAAGTGGTATCGGAGCTAAGGTTCAACAGTTCCAAAGAGCAAGAATTTGATTTGTTCGAGGTATTTTGTTATTGATGGCTACCATGAAGTATGATATTCCGCTATTGGATCGTAGTTCAAGATTTTGTTTGTGGTAAGTGAAGATAAGAGCTAAATTGGCGCAGAAAGATTTGGATAATGTTTTGTAGGAATTTGATAAGATGCTCACAACTTGGACAATTGAGGAGAAGCAATGGAAGGATCGCAAGGCACTTTCGCAGATTTATCTTTATCTATCTAACAATATTCTTCAAGACGTCTTGAAGGAGAAGACAGCAGCTGCATTGTGGTTGAAACTGGAGCAATTATGCATGACCAAAATTCTGATCAGCAAATTGCATCTGAAGCAGAGGCTTTATTCTCATCAGTCATCACATGGTAGAAGACAGATCACGGAAGATCATCTGATCGTGTTTAAGGAGATTGTCGCTGATCTGGAGATGTTAGAGGTAAAATATGATAAAGAGGATTCGGCCTTAATCATGTTGTGCTCGCTGCCTAGTTCATTTTCGTTGTTTAGGGACACGATTCTGTATAGTCATGACACACTCACGATTGAAGATGGGTATGATGCTTTGTTCTCAAAGGAGAAGATGAAGCATTTGGTTAGTGCTGGTTCCAGAGATGATGAAGCTCTTGTAGTTTGTGGTGATTCGCGAAGAGGTAAGTCGAGGGGAGATTTCAGCAATATGGTTTGCTATTATTGCAAAAGGAAATGACACATCAAGAGGGCTTGCAAAAAGTTGCAGGGTAAAGGTAATTTAGTTGCAAATCGTGGGAGACTATAGATGAAGCAAACATCACAGAGAACTTTGTAAGAAAGGGAGATCTTTTGACGATTTCCGACATAGAATCCAAGCCGACGTGGAGTGGATTTTGGATACGGCTTGTGTGTTTTATATGAGTCACAATAGGGATTTGTTTGAATCATATGAAACAGTGACATAAGGTGTCGTTATCATGAAACATAATGAATCTTATCGGGTAGCTGGTATTGGGAGAGTTAGATTGAAGTTGGTGGATAGAACAGTCAAAACACTTGTCCAGGTTCAACATGTTCTAGACTTGAAGAACAACATCATCTCGCTGAGTACCTTGAATTTGAGAGGGTACACGTTCTTTGGTACAGGTAGAGTCCTGAAGGTTCGGAAAAGTGTCCGTGTTAATATTGGAGGGGCAGAGAAAATCACAGTAATACATCTTGCAAGATCGGGCAGAATCAGTGAAGAAACATCATCACAGATTTGGTACCGTGGTGGAAATACAGTTTGGTACATTACCTTTGGGAGTTGGCTCAGGTCTATTTTGAAGAATACTACTATGTCGAGTTTGGAAGATATGGGTAATTCCGCTTTACCACTACAGTCTGTGACTCCATTGTATTTGATGGCTAGGGAGAGACCTATTGAAAATAGGTACGGGGATGCTAATCTGATATGCATGCTTTTGGAGTTGTTGAAGGTGACAAGTCTAGCCAGGGGCTTTCAGTTAAAGCATTTAGTGGAGATTCTGCTACAGGGTGTGCTACGACCCTATTTGGTAAATTTTGAATTCGTTGTGAGTTTTGGAAACTCACGGGTTGGGTTCATTTGTATCTGGGTTTGGATATGGTGGAAAAAGGAAGAATATTTTCGAGTGTTGGAGAGGTTTTGAATCAAGTTAAAGAGTTCAGTGTGTTTCACTGCAGTTGGACTTATTTTTCCAAGTAGAGAAATTTTGGAGTTCCGTTCGTTGCTCCGAAATTATGTTAAGGTGGAGATTGTTGGGTTTTGTGACCCAAATTCGATGTAGGGTTTACGGGTTTTGGAGTATTGGGCTTGAAAATGTCAAAATAGGGTCCAAGAAGGAAAAAGACGGATTGACGATGCTGGACGGATGCTCGACTCCTACTCGAGCGAGATGAGCAAAATTGGAACAGTGAGTCCGTCGCCCGCCTATCGCTCGAGCGAAGCCAAGGATTTATTTCCTTATTTTTCGGTCTTACGCGATTTTTGACCTATGTTCCATATTTTAGACTTATTATAGGATTTGAACGTTTCTCCTATAAATAGTATACTCTTCATTCAGTTTATTAAACCTTAAATTGCAGAAGTTGTAATTTTTCTCTCCATTAGTTGTCAATAAAATATTCGGTTCCTCTGTCAATTTCATCTTCTTATTTGCTTTCTTTTAATTTTATTATATCTCGTGCGATTTATACTTCATACGTTATATCACCTCCTCAAATTCTCAACATTTCACAATCACACAACACCTTATTTCTGTAGAAAAATATTCATTTAGTTTTATATATAATACTTTATTTGGGACTGAGTTTACAAAATTTATACTATATCTGGCTGTCAAAATTATTATCAATTTTCAATGGCTAATGATTGTTACTGAAAAAGTTAACATGTGGCGTACTTTGCAACGTTGTTAAAATATCTACATTTTAGTAATTTTTGTGTTTTAAGTGTTTTACAAGTTTGTTAATTTAGAAATTGTATTCTTAGACTATTATAGTTATGCAATTCTCCCATTTTAATGTTTGTCTCGGGCCCTAAAAATTTCAAGTACGGCGCTGGATTTAGACAAGAAGTTCTTGGAACATTAAACGCGTGACATCAATTCTAACATTCACGTAGTAAGAGTGTACCATCAGGATGTGGTGATGTTCCTAGGATTTTGCCACTAGTGTGGTCGATTTTGTGAGACTCCCTATCATCCATCGGTATCAAGTGCCCTAATGAAATCAATTGTAGGAGTAGAAACGTGTTTATGTGGGGTCTTTCGGCCGAAAAACAACGTCGATGAAGGCATGTAGGTACCATTCCATGGTGGGGATTGTAACTTTCCCTACTGTTCCAAAGAGTAATTTTTGCGATAAGTAATTTTCTTGTAAAGTTAATGCAAGAGAACATAGGACAATTTTATTACCACTACAATTTTTGTTTGATACACCACATTTTAATTGTAATTAAATTCCTCAATTTTCGCCCATTATAGCAATTGTTATACACCATATTTTAATTGTAATTAAAGGGTGTGTTTGATCCACATTATTTTGGAAGAATGTATTCTGGAATAGTAGATTGATGGAGAATGTATTGTTGAAAAAGAAGGAAAAATTATTGATGTGATGAAAAATTTTATTTTATTAAGAATGTGTAGTTGAAAATGAGTAGAAGAATGAGAATGAAAATTTTAAGTTGGCTCAAATAGGGACTAAATTCCTCAATTTGTGCCCATTATAGCAATTGTTTCTTTAACTTTTTTCCGTCGAATTCTTATCTTCAATTTTCCTCTAATTAGTAAGTTTCATTATTGATGATATTTTATATCAAAATATTTTGATTTTATGCTTTGAAATGAGGGAAAAATATTTTTTTTTCGCACTTTTTATCTTTTCCTTTTTAGAAATATGATGGAAAAATAAGTTGTCTTATGTCATTTCAACGAACTTTTGGACATAAAACTATTATCAAATATAAAATGTATTTATAACTAATGAAAAGTTTGAGGATAAAAATGATATAAAAAATCATTATCGATATAAATGCTATAATGCATTAGAAAAGATTAAGAACCCTAAATGCAATTAAAACGTGGTACAACAAATAAAAATTGCGGTGAATATAATTACCCACTAATTATATAAGAAAAATGATGTTTGTACAATCATTAGTGGGTTGTAATTTTTACAGCCCACTCTAATTAGTGTGGCGTCAACTAATTAATTAATTAGTGTGTCTCATACTAATTAGAGTGGGCTGTAAAAACTAATGACTGTAAGTGTAGCAAGTTTCATTATATAATGGGGAGAGAAAATTCACATGTGAAAAATACTCAAATAAGAAGTTTGAAAACCAACTTTGAATCACAAATTTTCACGAGTTAGCATTTGGATTTTTAAAATGCCATACTTTGTATTGTATAATTTTATACCATTGGAGTTCATGGACTTGCTTGAAGGGGTTTTAGATTATAAGGTATTCAACCACTAATGGTCATGGAAATTACAACTTTTTTTAATGGAACATCATCCAACATCCATGTATACATATACTTAAACCCTCAGCTCATGACCAGAGGATGAGAGTATTCTTTACATATTTTTCACACATCATCATAACACTTGAAAAAAAATAAAGAGATCATGGTACTATTTGCTGCTTCTTGTTTAGTATATTATTCAAGGTAAAAGAAATGATCGAAATAAGATAGTTAAATGGTTTATATTGTCGATTTCAGCCGATTTACCTGCTTCTTAAATGCTTTCTCCTTTTCCATTCGCTCGAATAGGCTTCCATCAAATGCAGCTCTGATGGTATCTTTCTGCAACAAACCATTTTCGTCCTTGCAAAGGGAGTATAGTATTTGCCACTCAACATATCCCGCCAGCCTGCAATGCATTCCCAATGTTTTACTGAATTAACGTAAGCAGGAAAAACCGGTAAAAAAAATGAAGGAACTTGATGTTCATATGAGATTCTGAATCACAAAATGTACCATCCAGTGTAGTCCTTTTTTTCCCTGTTCGACTTCATGAATGATTTCAATTCATTTGATGTCAAGGCGTTTGGATGAGCGTGCGCGTCCTTGGCAAAAATCTCCTCGAACTTTGATTCAACAAACCTTCAAAAGGGATAATAGTTAAAAAATAATAAGAAGACGCATACGAAACACAAAGAAAACTTCATGTTGTTGTGCCAAGAACACAACAATCTTTATTAGACATTTTTTTGATCAATTTTGGTATTGAAGTCGCCACATATCAATCCAATTTTCGAAGATAGTGGTTCGGGAAGATTTGAATTTCAAAACATATCAATCCAATTTATTTCATGGGTATCTAGTCTTAATTTCTCAAAGTAAACGAAAGTCACACATATGACATACCTTCCTTCTTTGTCATATACACCAGAATCACTACCATGCTTGGCCATTTGGATATTTTTTACCTCAATTGGGAATCGCAGAGAAAAAGATTTTCCCTGCATTCATCATAACCAAACACAACA
Organism: Fraxinus sp. D2006-0159; assembly: GCA_903798375.1. Lineage (NCBI taxonomy): Eukaryota > Viridiplantae > Streptophyta > Magnoliopsida > Lamiales > Oleaceae > Fraxinus > Fraxinus sp. D2006-0159. The sequence goes on along the minus strand of CAIGRQ010202080.1, from coordinate 5,585 downwards.
TTCGTGATTTTTTTATACTAATTAAAATAATAGAAAAGATAATCTTGAACCAGTTTACGTGTTGAACCCACAAGGCAAAAGAATGAACAAATATTCTGCTCATTTTATCATAGTAAGATGCTAAACTATACACGGGAAGTGTAGATTTTGTAAGAATTGCACCAACCAAAAGGGGTGGAGGCCAACCCCTGTAATTACAATCATTCAGAAGCTGCTCACAAAATGAAACTTCTTTAAGAAGTTATTCTACCCGAAGCAAAAGCAAAAACAGAACCCTGTCAATCGAGCCCTAGATATCATTTGAAAATTACCAATCCGAGGCCTAATGAAGACTTTGTCACACGTTATAATTCGTGAGAGACATACTAATCCGAGCCCTAATGAAGATTGATATTCAATGGACAATAGCCCCCTAATGAAAATTGGTATTTTACTTATTATTATGGATGTGTATCAACCCCTCCTCACCCCACCACCCCACCACCACCCACAAACCCTTCATTTATAACAAACTAAAGTTTGATATCTACCCATGTATGTTTAAAATGGACGAAACCGTATAAATAAAGAGAAAAACAAGAATAGAACTTCTACTTAACTATGCAATCATTAGTTTAATTAATTACTCCTTCAATAACAGTTTGACACCAGTACTCCTGAATTTATTTGCTTTTATTTCACCTATAATTGGCACTATATGCCATACAGATATATTTTAAAGTAATACGAAAGAAAATTATCAAAATAATTGAACATAAATGAAAATTTTCGAAGAAAAAAATTAAGTAATTGAAAAATATAATTAAAATGAACCACCAATGGGAAAATTACATATTTTTAAAGAGAGAAAAGAAGATTACGGGTCTTGTTTTTCGACTAAGTCCAACGTTAATGAAAACTGCAGCGGCGGTCGACAATAAGATCCCACAACCAATTGCTCGGAAACCTGGAAAATCAAAAACCCAAAAAAGATCAAATAAGATAAGCAAACGCTGCAAACCCAATTGAAAATCATAAAAACAGAGAAAATTTTCGCTACAGAAAGTTAATAATAAAAACCTTGAAAAGTTTCTGAGGGATAAATGATCCCATCTTTGTTCCGATCGAAGAAAATAACATGTTTCTGTAGAACGTTATGGTCATGATTTTCCATTCCTGTAAGAATCCACCAATATTCATGCAAGTGGAATATATATATAAATAAAAAGTGCCAAAATTTCCCCGGTTTTCAAGAAAGGGAATAGTTCATACCTTCCTCTTGTATGCAGTAACTGTACGAAAGAAAATCAGAATCTTACAGCTACGACTTCTTTTATTCTTTATATGTGTGAAATCAAATTGGAACAAATAAAAGGCAGAGAGAGAGAGAGAGAGTGAGTGAGAGAGAAGGTGCTTGCATCGGTTTTGGTTAATTTGGTATTTAACCATACTGGTTGAAAAGATTTGAAGGAATAAAAATATTAAATTATGGGAAAATTGAAGATTACTTCGTACAATTCTATTTGTAGGTAAGATTTGAAAGGAAGGATAGAAATTCGTTTTGCTTTCTTAAGAATATTAGAAATTCACACGCATCTACATATTGTATGAGTTGGCTGCTTTTGCTTGTATTCTGATATGTGTCATGCCCAGAACTGAAGAAAACATTCGTTTGCTTTCTTAAGAATATTAGAAATTCACACGCGTCTATATATTGTTTGAGTTTGCTGCTTTTGCATGTATTCTGATATGTGTCATGCCCAGAACACAAGAAAACAAGCCACATGGTGTCATATGCACCCGATGGCTTTATTTTTCTTCCTTTTTTGGTACGGATTAAAATTCAATTAAAATTGAAAATATGGCCGTTATTCGGTCCTACTCATCTAATAAAAGTCAACAATAACGGCTAGTTTTTCAATTTTAATCCGATTTTAATCCCTATCAAACGGCCCTAATTTATCTTTAAAACACAGTTATCGGACTGGGTTCGACCGTGACTTTGTTCAACCAAGTCATCATGAGTGCAGTGTGTTCAACGGATAGATGATTGGTTGATGCATAAATATTTAAATATAAAATTGAAAGTTATGATGCGCTGCACCAAAAATATAAGTTGCATAGTAATAGAAGAAAGTGACATGCTAATTATTTCTTGCTTGGTAAAAAATCAAATAAAAAATATTTTATTAGTTGTTGAGAAGAATTTTAGTAGATGGATTACACACTGTTAAGCAGATTGATTGGAATTGTATTGCACTGATTTCTTGTCTTTTGTTTAGATTTTATTCCTTTTTCTTCTGGTGTATATATGGAACTTGTATAGCTAGTTGCACAGTAATATACAATGAATAAAAAGCCATAAATAAAATGTGGGTGAAGCCAAAAAATGTTGGTTGAGTTCTTCCACCATTCCTCGTCTCATTCAATGATCTTTTCTCGGAACAGAAATTTGACTATCCCAATAATCATTAAACTTATGCGTGTGTCTTCAACTGCTCATCAAAATTTCAGATGGAATGTACATGTGTCGCCCAAACACTGTTATGGAAATTGCCACATAAGAAAGACGTATTTGATTGTCACTATACTTTGAAAGATATCTTTGATTGCTCACTATACTTTTAAAGACTTCTTTAATTGTCCAGTATACTTTAGCCCCCGTTTGGTACGCATTTTTTTTTTTCTCATTCACATTCTCATTCTTTTTTTCTTTCTTCATTTCAACTACACATTCTATCATTAAAATAATATTACACATAAACCTAAAAATCTTCCTCACTTTTTAACCAAATATTTTTCCATCAGTCACTATTCAAAAACACATTTTTCTACTAAAATGGGTGTCAAACACTCCCTTAATATGGTCGAGTTTTAGCCACTAAACTTGTAAAATTGACGACGGCTTGTCCCAAAAATTTGAGAATGTTGTTTCAAGTATCATTTGCATACAACAAAATTTAATTTTTTGTGAATGGGTGCTATTCAATGGAGACTTATCTACCTTGTTATGAAAACATATTCAATCACGTGAACAACTCTTTTTTGTGGCCAACTGTAGATGCTCCTCCAATTGAAGCTCCTAAATGGGTGTAAATCAAAGGGAAAGATACAAAAAAGAAAAGGGACTTTTTTTTTTACTAATGACAGAATTCTGGTGAATTGGAGGTGTTTGCTCCATTTTTTTTTTTTTTTTTTTTGATGACAGAATTTTCGACTTTTTTTTTTTTTTTTTATGTAGCTAGTAGTAGCAAATGTTTTCATTGATGCTTATAATTTAGTCGTTCTATTTTTAATTTGTAGCTGTAAATATTGTTTATTATTTATCTAACAAATTGTAAATTGTCCAAATTAACTTTAACTGACATAATGCATGTGGTGATCAGAAAATTGCTTAGGGAGATCAAGCATCAAGATGGTTAGGCTTTAGTATGGATGAATATATCTCTATTCAGAATTGAAGTTTCACAAGTTCTAGTTCCTATCAGTGGTTCTCTCTTAAAAAAAATAAATTTGCTTCGAATATAGATCAAATATGGAAAAAAATTGCAACAAAATTCAAGTATTTACAAAATGTCTTGAAACATTCCCTTGTAACATGTTGTAAAATTAAATTTTGTTGTATACAAGTGATACTTAGAACAACAATATTCCTAAATTTTCAAGACAGATCGAATTCCATTTAATTTCTTAATTTATTGACCAAAATTCGACCACCTTAAAATATAATAAGCAATCAAAGATGCATTTAAAAGTATAGTAAGTAATCAAAGAAGTCTTCCAAATTATAGTGAGTAGTCAAAGACACCTTTCTTGCGTGACAATATGCTTTCCAACTCCCATATCACCAATTTCGTTAGAGTTGTGAAACAATGTCATGCTAGTGAGTAACGTCCAACATTTTAATAAGTTTAGTGATCGAAACTCAACATCTGAAATTTAGTGAACAGTCAAAGACACGACATACGTTTAATGATTATTGAGGCAATTAACTCATGAAACATAATAATCAAATTCTAATGCAATCACTAATTAACAAATATGTCACCATGTTATGCACAAATAATATTTCTGCTTATTTATCATTCATTTTTCTATGTGAAGGACATCTCTTTCTTTGCATCAGTTCACTTTTCAAGGCTTTGGCTAGAAAGAATATGCATCTATTGAAATTGAATTATCCTCCATGTACAGAACTATTCGCTAGCAGAATCCATACAAATACTCACATGGTGTGTGGGCCCCACATGAATTAAATATTATTAAAAAAGTGGACCCCACGTGTTTGTGTCTTATTATTAAAATTTAAAAAAGTGGACCCCACATGTTCTATGAAGTTTTTGCCCTGTAATTGTAGCATGGTTTATTGAAATTTGGGGTATGGACTCAACTAAAAACTTGAAACAATGTCAGTTATCCAATCGTAGTAGCTGTTAACCAACTTGTGAGCTCGGCAAGATTAACAATTTGGCCATGCAAGCGGCTCGTTAGCTCGAGTGAGCTAGCTCCCCAAATTGAAAAAGAACATGCAATTTCAGTAACATTAAAAAAAGATTTATATATGGTGACCCACGATGGAGCAAATTTGTAGGGCTAATCAAGCCACACTTCTTGTTAAGCGAGTCGAGTCCGGCTATAGACGAGCGGAGCGACTAAGCTCGTCCCATTTAATATCTATAGGTTAGAGTTTCTCTCAATTGCTGATACATAGGAAACATGTATGCTCCTCGGGCCTCTTAGGAATCCTTACTTTACCCCATGGTTTTGTCATTTTATATGGATGTGAGATGTACTATATCGAAATCAACCCATCAACTTGATTTGTATGAAAGACATTATGTCATATTTCACTAATTAATTTTATTATTAACAGAAACTTTTAGTTAGTAACTTACTGCACTTTCTTAATAAAATTTTGAATAATTATCTACGAATTTGTAAGGTATTATTTGAACTCTTTGAAATATGTAAATTATGTGAAATCTGGTCACTCAACCTTTTTTCAATTATATTAAACACTATATACCTAGGATTTGAAACCTCAACAAGCTGTGTGGGAGTATTCTTAGTGACTGGTTATTAAATTACTTGTCGGTTTTTAGAAATTGCTACAAGATTGACACGTTTTGATCCCTTAATTCAATTATTAACCGGTGAAATCTAGTTGACTTAAGAATTATGATACTTGTACATAATGCGGTTTATATACAGATGAGGCATCAAAAAGAGAGTTGAGAAGTTTTTTTTTTTTTTTGTTGAAGAAATTCTGACGTCAATCATAGCTCATCATGTCATTTATATATAAATCATTGTTTAAATAATTACTTAATACCCCGTTCGTGAGAATTAGATCCAACACGCTGGTCGAATATAATTTTAATCACTTTTAGAAGATAAAAATAAGATAAAGTTAAGCCAAGAAAGAGAGAGTCCAGAAATACTTTAAAAGAAATTGATGCAGCGGAAATTAAAAGAATGTGACTAACATATAAAAAATGTTAAGATTTGGAGTTCCAACTTAAAAGGTCAACCTTATTAAAAGGCATAGCACAAACCTTTATAAATTAGTCTATATTTTCATCTTTATTCGATATGGGATTATATCC
>CAIGRQ010202015.1:0-15996 GCA_903798375.1 Fraxinus sp. D2006-0159 | reverse complement strand
TTTATAAATTAAACTGTTCATAAACCAACCGGTAGTTTTAACATGAAAAGGTAGTATATCACTAGATTGGTGCGAGATAATTCATATTAGATGGATTATGGTGGCACCATTCAAAATTGATCCAACGAAACAGAAGATTGTTCTTTACTGCTAGGAGTTTTGTAAAGAAAACATCCTTACTGGTGACCTTTTTGAAGTCCTACTCTAAAAATTCAGTACTGAAGATTTGATAATCATATATTTACAACAAAAAAAGCTCAACCAACCTTGTCTCTGGCAAGTGGATGAGAAAGAAAGCATGTGATTTGCTTGTGAAGATAGGCATTGTACATGTAGATCATATCTTCATCATCGTTCTGCACAAGAAACAATAGAATTGAAACAGTCCACAAGCACAAGAAGATGCATATATTACAACATTTAGCAGAAAAAAACACGTCAAACTGAATTCATAATATATTTATACAGGACATCAGAACTAAATATACTAATTCTTTATTAGGAAAATGGGTGGCATAAATGATTATATAATTGAAGTATCAGAAGTGTAAATCAACAAAATGGAAAGGGGAATTACTAACAACATGAAACTAAACCTATGTTGCTCGGACTCTCCAATATGACACGGATACTGACACGGGATACGAGTCGGATACTTGGTCGTGCACTTGGACACGGCAACGGAGAAGATGGTGGACGGCCGGAGAAGATCCATTTATCTCGAGTTGTGGTAGTATTTTGCAGAAATTGATGGAGGACATTACAGGGAAGGGATAAAGGAGAAGATGAAGAAGAAATTTTGCAAAAGACGGAGAAGACGAAGAAGGCAGAGCAATTTGCAGAAACGAAGAAGGCGGAGCTCTGTAGAAGATGAGGAAGGGGGAGAAGACCGTAGGTTAAATTGGATGTGAAATGGGCCTTTGTCCAGCCCAATGAATGTTAGGTTTAGTGGGTGTTAAATGGAATTTTGTGTGGCCATGAATAAATTAATTATTAAGGAAAGGGAATTATGTGGTTTCAAAAGTTAACAATTTATATTGTTATAATTTGGGAATTGTCTCTAACAACTTTTATAATTTATTGTAAGTGATGTAAGTTATTGTTTTATTTAAGATAAAATTAATTTAATATTTTAATTCTAAATTTGTTNCCTTTTGGTGGGTGTTCAATGGCTTTTGTCAAGCCCAATGAATAAGTTAATTATAGAGGAAATTATGTGGTTTCAAAAGTCAACAATTTATTTTACCAAAATTTGGGAATTGTCTCTTCCAAATTTTATAATTTATTGTAAGTGATGCGAGTTATTGTTTTATTTAAGATAATATTAATTTAAATTTTAATTCTAAATTTGTTTGATTCAATAATTCAAATTAAATTTATCCATTTTGAGTTATTTAAATATGTTAAAAAGCTTAAAAGGCATTTACGATAAATATATTATGGACAAAGTACAAATATTGAAAGTTGTCTTTATATGAATTATTGAATATTTCAATATAAATTGTTTAATACGTAAAATGTACAAATGTAGCATATATTTATTTTATACATACATGGAAAAAAAGGACATGTTTACATATATTTTAATATATTGAAATTCATTTTATATAAGATGGGATTTGTCTTTACTTAAAAGAAATATATTAGTTTTTATATTTGGCTCCATAGACATATATTAATATATACATTATTAAAAAGTGACATGACATATCATTATCAAATAGACATCCTTAATTGTTCATATTTTTCTCCATGACAGGTAAAAATATTAATTTTATAAATCTACAAAAAAAAATACAAATATAATTGTGTAAGACTTTCTAAAAAAAAGTGATAAGAGTATTTTTACATTCAAATTTCAACATATTAATTTGTATACAAAACAAATACAATGTAGAATTTGTTGTTTAGCTTTAATATTATAGTTGTTTACTTTGATTAAATCATTTTTTAGAAAAACAAAAAAAAAAAAGGTAAGACGTGTCCCCATTCCCTTATCCAAAATTCGGATCATTTTTAACCGTATCCCCATATCTTCATTTTTAAAATGAGAAGGATCCGACTCCTGAATATGTACCCGTATCCGACACCCGCACCCGAGTCCGAGCAAAATAGAACTAAACCTTATCCCCAAAATTTGAGGTCAGCTACATGAATCCTTTTGTCACCACTTCATTCAGTTCATCATTAGATTATGTGAAAAACAAAATTCATGCAAATGCAGCTAACAGCACAACAAACATGTTTGTAAGTTAGTCACCAAATGTTTCTCGCAGTCCAACGTAGCATGTAGAAGACAGAAAATAAATCAACAAAATGTATGATGCTACCAGAATTTCCATGTTTCAATGAAACAATGTGGCTAGTAGTTTATAAATTAAGAGCCAATAAATGGCATAAATAAAGTTTCAAAGCTGTAAATAAAATGGCTAAGAGCAATGATAAAAATGATTTTGGTAGTTATGAAACAGTTCTCAGATTCCAGAGGGGGAAATGCGAGTTCATGGCAACCACATAGACATCAGGACGGAGTCTTCGTTTTTACAGAGCAATTAAAAAAAAAGAGAGAGAGAGAGAAGAAAAACTTAACTGAATGTTAGGCCAACTAAGTAAAACTTGGCTATAGGAACCGAATGTTTGGCCAACTATGTTACTAGATACACCTGAAAAAGGTCTATTCCTAACCTTCCCCTTTGACCAATTGTTAGTTCCCATAATGAAGAATGTACTCTCTAGAATACAGTTGTTCAACAGAGAATCAATAAAGAAAAAATAAAAAGAAAAGAAACATTGAGTGCTAGCTTTGTGCTCTAATAAAACTGCCATATTTTACAACTCCAAATGAAACTGCCATACCACAAGCATTGAAATTACCATATTATTCGTGAACACACAATTATAATTTACCTGCATCTGTAGAAGTAGTCAGCTTAAATGGTTTCTGGAGACAAGTACTACATGATTGCAAGGGCATTTCAAGTAACAATCAAAAGAGTTGTAACCTTATTATGTATCCAAAGCACAGGTAACGCTCTAAGCCGTTACTGAACACCAGAACCTTGAGCCCACCCAAAATTCAATAACAGAGAGAAGACAAAAGGCATATTTACAAACAGAAGGAGAATGAATTTGTAAATACAAATACGGAAAGGAAGAAAAACGAAAAACAAGTAGAATAGAGTGCCCAAACTTTGGGCCCCTTCGAGAATTTTTTAAGAGAACATAATCCCAAGAAAATATTTTTTGAAGTTTCATTATTATATTGCTACTTTTATGTACTGGGATAATATATTAAAACAAAAAACCCTCATTGCATCAAGTATATGTTTCCGTTTTGGCACTATTCAAGTGTTTTTTACTCAAAAGTGTTCAGTAAACAAAGAAAACAAACACTTTTTTTGCATCCCGACAAAATGGTGCATATGTCAGAAAACAAAACTTTGGGATTGAGGATGCTCCCAACCAGGCCTTCAGCTGTGAAGCATGGTTCAATAAATTGACAGAGACCAAGCAACAGTCATTCGTACCACGACATTTCTGCTGCTCTGCCATCCAGTAGGATAGTGAATAACCTCTTCTATTTTGAGGCAAGGATAGCTCCAGCCATTCTATCAGTTTTCATTTTATCCTTACAGGAAGGAGGAGATATTAAGTTATATGGAGAGAGGAAACGAATATTAGCAATTTCTCATCTAAAATATCACTTAATTTGGAAATTATATAATGGGTTACAAAATTTCATTTTATTGTACTTTGTACTAGTCTAGATTAAGTAGATGATCAAAAGTTTGACTGCCAACGTGTCAGCATAGTTTCTCTAACATCTATCTCATGAGATGAATAATGGTATTAATCTTAAATATTATACCATTGCGTTGTTAAGACTTTTTGTTTTCCCAAAAAAAAAAAAAAATTGCACTTTTTTCTCATTCTATGTTTTTCCTAAAAAATTTTTGTATTTGAACACCATACAAGTTCAAACGTCTGTATTAGTCAATACCATTCCAATATGTTGCGAATGCATGACCAGTGACCACCAAGACTTGCTGTATGATTTTGAATTGCTCGAGTGAGTTGGGACGTAGAAGCGAATTGCTGACAATCTCTTTGAAATGGAAGCTACTCAATTTATTAGACATAAGAAAGAAAACTGTCAAAAGCTTCGTTACATTGACTTGAAAAAGAGAAAAAGATCTCGTCCTAGCGAATGCCCAATTCCAAAATCAAGCAGATTGATTCTACCACAATGTGATAAACAGATGGATAATTATACTATGCTCAATGGAGAGATCTATAGCAAGGTAAATAGATACTAATATCAGTCCAGGGTTCCAAAATCTAATTATTTTCTTTTAGGAAATCAGGAAGTTTATCTCACCATCAAGATGCTGAGAAGAATTAAAAATCTCAGAATCTTTCCATTCTAATCGCCCTAGGAGTTACATTACTGTGCTGTACTTTTAGCTTAGCACATAAGTTTTAACCCAGACAAATAAAATCAATAACTAAGACCAGTTTGTATCTTTCTTTCGTGCATAAAGGACATTTGTGGTTCACTCCAGCTATCAAAATATGTTGACAGAGAAATAAATATTGAAAATCGTCCTTAGCATTGTACAGTGAACAATATGACACAGACACAACACAACAAAAAACAAGTGAAGAAAAGATGAAAAAGGACACTTACAAGTAGTTTTTAAAATCATATAATAGAAATTTCCCACCAACCTGATAAGCTGCAGTTTGAAGAATCTTATCCAAGTAAAACTGGAAAACATTGTTGGCAAAAATGGCTTCCAAGCATGAGTAAGTATATTTCATCTCATTAGACAAAGCAGTAGCTCCGCTCTCCTTTAACTCTGTTCCATCTTGTATCAACATCAAATGTACAACCCATGCAAACCTTACACAATCAACAAAGCCTTCAACAGTAGGATCATTTGCAGAAGTCATCACCTGAAGGAAGCATTATCTCCCAAATAAGGTTCATGATAGTTGACGCAACAACAGTATAAGATTAGTACTTACAATCTCCTGAAATTCACGCCTAAAAGAAACATCAGAAGACAGGACAGGCACTTTGTCAGGTCCCGTGCTCAATGCATCTGATATGAGAGCGATCACAAGAGAGAAAAGAAGGCTATACGTAATCTGCAGGTAGGAACAAGAATGTATACCATATCAGTAACAGAACTCCCGAAAATTAGCAAAGTGGGAGCAAGAGAGATTTCTTATTCCCCCCCGAGAGAGAAATGTGAAAACCCTCTATCTTTAGTTGTTCTTAGTTTGAAGAATGTGATGTAGTCTAGATTTTACTTATTAATGTTATTCCTATTTCGTCCACTTGATATACGCTCTTTTCAGCCATTATTGACAAAATTCCAGTTCTCTTATCAAAAATGAAGAAACAAGACTACAAGTAGAGCATTTTTGTCAAGATTTGGAGAAACTGATCCAGCCTTATTTGGCATTGGGTACCGTTAGCGTGTAAATATATTTGTACATAACTCTCTTTATATAGCACCATAAGGAGAAAATGACCTTATAACCCTATGGAACCCAACTTATACTGTCTTATACCTTAGATAACTACTAGACAAGTGTAAATAAACTAGAAGCACAAAAAATGGGAGTTGAATATTCAGAACTCTACTGATCTCAAGTGAGAGACATTGGCTTCTGATCAACTTTGCTCTTGAAAGAAATACAATAGCAGCGGATATGGTGAAGTGAAGCCAGTGTCAATTTTCTTCTGGCTGGGACGGCAGCAATGGTAAAAACTCGAGTAAATGGGTCGAGCAGTCTAAGGTATTTAGATATGCATATTTTACCAGCATAATCGTAGTTATGAGGGTGCATCTTAAAAAAAATTCAAGAAATAAATAAATCTAAGAACTATAATATAACTATTAAGCCTTTGTGCCACTAGCACAGCCCAAATAACAGAGAACCACAAGAGCAAAAAGCCAAGACCTGATGCTTTAAGGAATCTGTGCTCCCACTATATTCAACAGCACCATCTTTTAAAGCAAAAAACAAGTCTTTTATGTCTTTAGAACCTGCAAAGAGCAAATGTAATCACATTTCGTAACTGCATTCCTTACATTCATGCTCTATTACAATTACAATCATTATTTTATAGCCACAAGCCAGAGACACAGTGTCGATCGATGGTAAATGTAAAGCATTTGCTAAAGTTGGGAAAGTAGCTACTAGTGCTTTCAGCAACTAGATTCTTAGAATGGTTACAGGATACAACCTTAGTGAGGAGGTAACAACAGGTGCAATTCATTTTGATATAAAGAATGACAGAAAAAACAAGATAGCCCATAACAACAAGCTGATAAAAGCACAGGCAGCACATCGCCCAATTAATCAGAGAGTACATTTTTCAGCAAGTCTTATCAGAACGAATGGCTTGCAATTGCTCATAATATATAGGCCTGGAAAGTTTCCACTCTCAGAACGCACTCTCAGCCACGACCCTGCTTTGAGGACGAAGGTAGCTGGATATCAAGAAATGCGACTGATGCTGACTTTGGAATTATTTTTTTTATGCATCAGAGTTTAAGTACGACAATGGTAAATGCTGAAAAACTGTTAACCTTTTAACCACAAATAACTGATTAGACTAACAGGAATGTGAGTTATGCACCATCTGAAAGGCTTCAATCATTAATTCGAATCAATATACATGGAAGACAAGCTCTGTGGTATGTTATTCACAAACAATAGAATTGAATAACAAACAGGAAAGATTGAATTGAGACGGCTCTAATGGTTTATCTTCGCTACAGTAAAATCAACTGTGATCATCATGAAATATTAAAATCCATATAAACATAAGATTTATCATATAATCAAGTTACAGATTGTATAAATTTTAAGGTATTGTTCTATATTTCACTGTTCACATATTGAACAAACGCGCAGAAAATAAAATCCAATTAATTATCTGCTTTTGGAAGCTTACCTGCATGCCCAATCAAAGCAGAAAGAACAAGGCAATGGCCAAGAATGAGCCTTTCCCTACAAATTACAGCTCGCCTTTCTACTAAAGAACCCCTTGAGTCAAGAATGTAATGCTCAGAATTAGGCCCACCAAAACCAGCTGGCTCTTCTCTATTGAGTTCCTATATAAATAAGATAATGAATATTTAGGACATAGCCCAAAATCAATAAATGTCAATGACAATAGCAACCATGTCAATCACTAATGCAGGTTGCCTAGTAACTCTCAAGAAGAGTCTTGCGCCTTCATATACATTCCATGGACCACATTGATTTCATGATTTTAAGGTACATACATACCTTAAAAGTGCTTCACAATTCAGTATGGTGACTACCCTTCTTCCATTTACACCATAAAAATTTCATCAGATGAACTCATTGCTTATTATCCATTTATAAAGCTCAGCATTTTCGAGCAAACTTTCACAAGCACTAAAGCCACTCGAAAGCCAAAGGATATGTGAACGTGCTTCAATATAAATGAAGAAAGTGGTTTGCTAGAGTGATTTGATATTAACACCCTATCATTCTTGAGAATAAAAATGCAATGGTAATAATGTGAAGACCTTTATGAGTGAAATCAACCGGTGTCTAAGTCCAGCACTAACAAGATCTTCCAAATATTTCTGTATGTCAGCTACAAGATCAGCTTCAAATCCCTGGTCAAGAACAACAGCCTGCAAAAGATGCCAAATGATTCCAATCATCAAGAATACATATAAAAAGACCCTTTTTTTCGCATATCCAGCCAGAATGAAACAATACCCTCAATAGTGTGTAAAGTGCTGTTATTAGGTCTCTTCTCTCTGTATACCAAAGTCCAGCAGCAAGACGTAAGATATCTAAGGGCTCTCGACCAAGCAAGCCCCACTGGAATGAATAAATCATGAAATTAATAGACGTTAGCAGTTAAAAATACAAAAATCAACTTCCTTCAATTGTGCTCGACTCAGAAACTGCTCGTACATCAATATCAATAGAATAATAAAAGTGCAGATAGAAGCAAAGATTTTACCTCTTGATTGGCAGAAACAAGCAATTGCACGCAGTCTATTTCATTGAGATGGAGGTCATCACTCAACTTCAAAGCCTAAGGGTCAAATAATAAAAAAAAAAAAAAATTATGCAATTAAAAAGGGAGTTCTTGATAAAGCTAAAGTGTCAGAACAAAAAGCAAACAGCCACTTGATTAGATCGTTAGTAAAGGTATTTCAATTTGGGGATAAATTAAGGGAAGAGTTTTAAGTGGTGAGGACACTGTCTTACATAGACCTAACATAGTTCCCCTTCGAGTTGTAGTTGTTAAAGATATGATTTCACTAGATTTTTTAGTAGATGTAGTGATTGTCACCAGTAAATACAGCCTCATTAACTTTTCTCAAACAAAGAAGGCAAAGTTCTTCACAGTTATGATCCCAAGCACACCTTTCCAAGGAAAAACATCCTTCTTGCACTTCAATAAGGGGGTATCAAAGGATCTGACAATGAACTCAGCATAGGCAGTAAGTTTCCACACCAATATACTGAGCACCATTTTTACTAAACCATATAATTCCAGAAGTAGATTTCTGGACCTCAAAATCCTGCAACACCCTCCTAAGTTCAGAATTCACATTGCACCATTAGAGTAGACATGAATTCAGCCATAGAAAACAAATTCATTGATGGAAAAAATGAACAGCTAACTAATGTCATATTAACCCGGAACATCAAGGACCAGACCCTGTTCCCATGACCAACCGAAAAGTCAAACAAATTAATAGCTCTGCTACATAAGAAGTCACAAGTTTATATAGAGCACCAATATCCCCACTCATAACCATATTATCTCCCTTTGACAACCCTCCACACAAACTTTTGGTCTTTGACAAATTTCAACCCAATAGAACATTTTTGAAGTAATAAGATCTCTAGTATCAAGGCCTCCAAATCTGGCAGGTTTCTTGCTCATTCCAGTTCACTTCTTCATATTCCTTACAGTCTCAAGGAATAGCTCAGTAACTTCTCAATTTTATTTTTGATGACAGTTAAAAAGGTGGGAATCAGGAATATAGACATAATAATATAACTGGGTAAACTAGATAAGGTACTAATGAACAGATTTAACTAATCCCCTGGCACATAACTTCCTTTCAAACCTCTTCATAGAAGAGTTTCAAACTTAAGGTGATTTATAAGCACATCCAAAAGGCAAGCTAAGGTAGAATGTGGGTAAGCATAAAACCAAGGATAAATATCAACATAACAGGCCAGAAACATCCACCAAAAAACTTCACTTCTGGCAATATTAACTCTCCATCTAGACACTGCTGAAAACCACTGAATATGCACTTTTTAATTTGACTAACAATTCTCACATAACAACAGGTATAAGTAGTAAAAGAATATGAGACACTCTTATCCTCTAGGTCAGACACAGTGCCAACATCGAATCAGATATCATCATTGCTGCTATAACCATTTATATGAATTGTTGCGTGCTATCCATAACTAAAACAACCGGAAAATTAGAGTCCTCTTTTTGTAGTAGACACGCTGTAAACATCCCACCATATTCTGACTTCATTGTTAAACAACAATTTTAAATGTGAAAAATAGACAGGGCTTCTCCTCAAGCCCACACAATTAACCAATGTTATGGAAGTTACACCAGACAGGTCTTGGAAGTTTTCCTGCATTATATCAATGCATATTTCCTTCTCTATACAAGGTCTCAAACACGCTTTTGAAAAAAACTTCAATAGACAAGGTGAAAGCATCGTGAGGTCCGTATGAAGCAATCTTGTACTAGATGAAATAACTTTTATTTAACCAAGAAAGTAAAATTAGGTTCCCTATTCGCCTAAGTGAAAGCCCTACCATATAATGACCAAAATACTAACATCATCTCCCTAATGAAGTAAGAAGAACCAATTTTCGCAAGAACTCAATGATTATATTATATGTTCACTTTGAGGAACCAGATTTTCAAGAAACTTAGATTTTCTAATGCATGCTGTCATAGATAACTGTTGGGATTTAAGGCTTCCCCTCAGCCCAGCTCCAATCCAAGGTTACAGAAGAGATAATAGGCACCAGAAGAATTGAAGAATAAATGACAACAGCAAGAATAAAACCAGCACACCAAGAAGACAGAATAAACCAGTACACAGAATTATAACCAGAAAAACAGAGGCAGAATTGGTAACAGGAAGAGTTCTTCTTCCTCAATCTTTATTGACAAAAGATTACATTCATTACATGAACCAATCACCATATCAGGTGATTATTGTACAGCATGATGCTACCAGTTGAAGGCTTTTACAGATTGAATTTTCAGAGACTTCACACTCTTACACAATCTCACTTCTCACTTGAATTACAGAACTCTATTCCAGAATTCTACAGAGTTTTTTCTCACTCTCGAGCTCTCTTTAAAGATGTGTCAATGGCTCAAAAAATTGAATCAAAACCCATTAAGAAAACTCAATTATAACATTGAGTATGAGAGCCACGTACTGTTAACATTTTGATCATTCCAATGGACTCTCCCTAATGAAGTAAGAAGAACCACTAATTAAACCATGAGAAAGTGCAGTCACCCTCAATACCCCAAAAGCTGCTCCCTCTCTCTTTAGCTCTGGGTTTCAGAGAACGATCTGCAGAGCCATACACACCAGGAAACACTCACCTTATCCCTATATTAAGAAGTTGACAAAACAGGAAAAAGAAT
The DNA here is from genome assembly GCA_903798375.1 of Fraxinus sp. D2006-0159. Lineage (NCBI taxonomy): Eukaryota > Viridiplantae > Streptophyta > Magnoliopsida > Lamiales > Oleaceae > Fraxinus > Fraxinus sp. D2006-0159. The sequence continues at coordinate 5,273 of CAIGRQ010202015.1, read as the reverse complement.
ACCAGCCCTCATTGGTTCTCACTTTAAATACGAATCTGGCATCGTTTAACATGAAGATGCCCGAAAAAACAAACTAAATAAACTACCACTCCAAATACTCCCAGTCTCGTTTCCAATCATTTTCATATGTCTATCTTGAATGCACGAGACATGAGGACACCAACTTGTCACAGCCTGCTCTACAATTTTCTCTCATCTGGTTTGTTCAGAACCTAACATTCTAGGACAAACGCTTGAGCTCCATAAGATCTTACTACTCCCATCCCCTAATTTTAGCCAAATAAAAGAGACCAAAAAAATTACTTGGTAAACGCTAACTCAAAAATAGACCTTGAGACACAGTTCTACAACACACAAATACTTCTATTACTGAATAATGATATAGTTTTACAAATGATAATCTGAGTTTTATCGAAGGTCCTGGAATTAGAGAGTAATCAAAAGTCGTTCTCTATACAGATTAAGAAAACGTGAAAGCCTTGGGTATCATGCCATGAAAAAGCAACATATATTATGATTCAACTAAGGAGATCTACAGGAAGGGAAATATAGAAAGATCCCTAAATCTTGCATGATTTCACCTAGTGGAAGTGCATTGCAATATTATCTCAAAGGCCTTCACCACTATCATGTTTTCCAATTTCCAATCTCCCTCATCTAGCACCTCAAAGCCTCACATTCCCATATGTTAAGCCCAAATAATTCGGTCATTCTGCCTGCTATCCCGTATCGACAACCTTTTACCTTTCATTTGTACAATTTATACATTTCGTTCAGCCTTGTTCTTTGGAAGATCTATCTCATGTCTAGTATATAAAATCAACCATAAACCATGAACCTAACCAGTGCACTGTAACTAATACCAATAAAGCCATTCAACTGAAGGAGTATTTCATGTTCGAAATCAATAGAAATTATATGACATTTAATAATGAGAACAATGTTTAGTAGTGGGAAAAGGTTAGATGGAACAGAACAAAGTAGGTTATGCAAGAGACATGTGACCATGTAAAGTATAATTGTCTTGTGAGCTATCAAACTTCTTTATTGCCCTCCCGTTTCTTTCTGTTTTTCTTTCTCGGCCACCATTTTTTATTTGCTAATAAATTTCTGAAATCTACCCCACTGGAGTTATTTCACACGAGGATATATTCTCTTGATTTATACAGCACAGATGTGACATGGGACACAGGTGCTGGACATGTAACTTTTCAAAAAAGCAACACACTGACGCATGAGGGAAGAGTTGACAAAAAATTCTTCAAAAGACATCATATCTTCAGTGTACTTTATAAATTTATTAAAGTTGTAATTTTTTCAACTTTGCATATGAGTTTGTACACAAATTTGAAATCTACCGTTCATGCCTAATTTCACAAAATAAAATTATTTAAACGTCCAGAGACAGAGTCAATAAAACAAATTACATGAAGTCATAAAACTTTTATGATTATTATCTTTTCTACACAAATATTTTAGTACTTCAAAATTTTCCAAATTATAACATCTACAAGACGAGGCTTGTCATATGCATAACATTCAAAGACAGGTCCCTCGCATGTCTGTCACTAAAATAAGTATAGAAAATATTGAATGCGCCACATGGAGAACTAGGCACATGCCTGAGGCGTGTCGTGAAAGTGTCATCCATGTGCTGAAAATTTAAAAGCCAGAATGTCATGAAACTAAGAAGCAAAGTTAGTATTCTTTCCACACAAAGCAAAATAATGAACCAAAGAAAGAAATACACATGTTAACGTACTATCTGAACATCCTGATCGTCAAGTGAAATTGGCCCCGTATCTGGCAGTCTCACTTCTTTTGATTGGACTTGAGCTCTGTCCGACTGTTTTGGAGGCTGCATATTTTGAAGGGGGGAAAAAAGAATGAATAACTACATTGAGATTCATGTACAGATTTACCTTTTGCATCAACGCCAAGAGGACATTTCAAATTAACAATCCAAGTAAAACCAAAATAAAGTAAAATATATTAATAAGGCACAATTTCATGAATAAGAAAAATCTAATGCACATGTCTAGCCATGTATGTCCTTCCTAGGTTTATTAATATATTGTCAAAACAGTAAATTGCATCAACTTCTACCTTTAAAATATATTAATAAGTGCCATTACATTGTTTATGAACTGCAATTACATGAGAAGGGAAAAGAAGAAAGAATGTGAAGCTTAAACACCCCAACATTCAAATTATCCTTGACACTATACTTCCATACTAGAATTTTTTTCCCAACATAATTATCCAAATTTCCCTGATAAAGACACTATTTAACAAGCTAATTTTCAAAATACTAGTTCCACAATGTAATATCGTAGCTGCATAACTGAACACGAATACATTTCCTTCGATTTTTTACACCAAACATTGAAAAGTCTTTTTCAGAAGATGACACATACACGCACAAACACGAGCAGAAAGAGGGAATGCGTACCGGGTAGGAGAGGAGGGACTTAAAGGCAGACAGAGAGTGGCGAATGGCGTGAATGAGCTCGATTCTCTGTGATGGCGTGGGCGGTGTGGGACCAAGGAGGGCTGATTCGGCTATCGATAAGAGTTGCTTCGGCGATACCATTGCGCTTTAAATACAAATGAACTGAAAAAACTGGTAGATATATAGTGCAAGAAAATGAAGATTGAGATTTACGATTCTGCAAATGAGAGTGAAAATTGGAGGCTTCTCTGTGTTGAAACTTGAAAGGGGGAGACGAGTGTGTTTCAGGGCGGGAAAAGCCCTAATTGAGGTTTTAGAGATGCAGGTAGCAGCGGAAAATCTGAGCTTATGTTTCGGGCATGTGCAATAAACGGGCTTCGTAGCTAATAAATTTAGGGGGAAATTTACAGCAGCAGACCCTAACCTTTCACTTTTTCACAAATTTTACCTTAACTTTCATTTTATGCTACACAGTCCCAAATCTTTCAAAAATATGTACAAATCCAAATGAATAGAAATTGTTAGTTGATCAAAAAGTCAAAATTGTCAAATTAAAAAGAGTAAAACTATAACTTTAAATTTTCCTTACATTAATGGCATATTTGGATCGGATTAAAATCTGATTTTAATTTAAGTCTAAGTCTAAATCAAACAATCAATATCAATCACATCTTTTATGGGTCTCACATTTTTTCAACTACACATTTCAAAAACTTCTATCACAATCCATTAAAAATTTGATTTTAATTCATACCAAACACCTTCTAAATAAGTTAAAAAATTAAGCTCCCATTTGGCGCACATTATTCCAAAAGAATGCATTTTTTGGTTGATGTGATGGGAAATATGTAGTTGAAAAAGAAGAAAAAGTTATTGATGTGATGGAAAATATTATTTCATTGGAGAATGTGTGGTCAAAAATGAGTAGAATAACGAAAACGAAAAAAAATGTGGCCCAAACAGGGGCTAAATTAAAAAACCAAAAAAAAAGTTAAAAAAGAAACAAACATCATCTCCACCACCAAAGCCTCTCCTTCTTCCCCAAAATCAGTCCATCACCATCGGTCGTCGCATCTACAATAGTCACCACCACTTGACTTTCCTTCATCCCCAAAATCAATACACCACCACCGCTCATCGCCACCTACAACAGCCACCACCACCTGATTCTCATTCCTCCCAAAATCAGTCCACAACCATCACCCGTCGTAGCCTACAACAGTCACCATCACTCGACTTTCCTTCCTCTCCAAAATCAGTCCACCACCACCACTCGTCGCCACCCACAACAACCACCACCACCCGACTCTCCTTCTTCATCAAAACATTATGTCCACCACCACCTGACTCTCTTTCTTCCCCTAAACATCCTGCAGGAAGAAGTTGAGATTGTAACTTAGCCCTTGTTTGAGCCACATTAAAATTTTCATTATCATTCTTCTATTCATTTTCAACTACACATTTTCAATAAAATAATATCTTTCATTACATTAATAACTTTTCCTTCATTTTTAACCATACATTCTCCATCAATCTACTATTCCAGAATACATTCTTCCAAAATAATGTGGCTCAAACACACCCTTACTATAAAATCCAAAATCAAGATGGAATGATCAAATGAAAAAGCAAAGAAATCAAGATTCGAGATCAGAAAATTGGAAAGATCTTTTGGGTTCAAGGGGCTGACCCTGGGGATCGACACTAGGGGTTGATGGATGAAAGTGAGATAAGGCATTAGAGTTGGTGCAATGTTGGGCGGCACTGCTGATGGCTAATTTTCAAGTCGGGGTGAGAAAGAGTGGAGCGTAGGGTAGAGTAGGATAGGGTAGGGTAGGGTAGAGTGGGGTGGGTGCTGGCGTTTGGTTTTTTTCTGATTATTTATTATTCATTTGCTTATTCAATGTTATAATTGGAAAGTTACCATTTTACCCATTTTAGTTTGCTCAAAATCGATCAAAATTTAGCTTTTATGGTCAACTAACGATTTTCCATTTATTTGGACTCCATGTGCATATTTTTAAAAAATTTGGGACTGTGGATGACATAACGTGAAAATTAGGGTAAAATTTGCAAAAAAAAAAAAAAGTAAAAGGTTAGAGACTGCTGCTGCAATTTTCCCTAAATTTAGAGCATGTTTGTTGAGTTTAAATTACTTATAAGTTAATCAAGCCCTCGTTTAACGACCATTTTTACAAAGCTTTTATTTTTTGCCCATACTCATTTTCAACCACGCGTTCTCACAGTAAGATATTCTGTACGTAAACTTAAAATTTTTCATATTTTTTAACTACACATCTTTCAAAAAATCAATATTCCAAAACTCATTTTCTTCAAAAATCTAGTTTTAATGATTATCAAACTGGGGTTAAACTCTATTTTTATTTACTTATTTTGTAAGATTTGCAATTTTACTACTTTTAATCACGTATCATTCGTAATTCAATAGGTAAAAAGTTTACACAAGCAAGCACTTGGGAAAAATTGGAGCGGTTCTCAAATCTTATACTTTTGACACTGTTATCATGTATGTATAAGGTAAGTGGTAGAAGGGGTTTGGGCAAGGGCGGGTAGGGTAGTGTAGTGTAGGGTTGGGTTGGTTAGAGAAGGAATATTTTATTTTATTTTTAAATTTTAATTTTTTCTTTCTTTTTTAAAATTATTTTAATTAGGATTCATTTACACTTTTTGAGAAAAATGAGATTCTAGCTATAGTTATTCCCTTTTTATCATTATTTTTTCCTCTCTTTTTTTATTTAAAGATGGGGATAAATTCATTATTTTAACAAGTCTTTAATGGTAGATGTTAGGTTTTGTGACA
>CAIGRQ010201981.1:0-10539 GCA_903798375.1 Fraxinus sp. D2006-0159 | reverse complement strand
ATACAAGGACATTTTAGTCATTTACAAATTATATTTCCCAATTTTCATATATTTAGGCATTCTAACTAAATAACTTAGTTGATGGACTTGGTTTGACTAGGCCCATTAAATGAAGTCCCCGAAGAAGTTGCACTTAGTAGGCAAGGTCAAGTTTGGTTATTGTTAAATAAAGAAGTCTCCCAAGAAGTCTCATATAGATAGAAGGATCAGGAAGTAATTCACTTGATTTTTGGAGAGTTTGAAGTGTTGATCTAATGGTATCTTGGTTGGCACTGCTCCAATAGTCCCATAATCAGCAAGAATATCAAGAGCATATCTCACCTGACAAATATGAATCCCCTTTTCTGACCGTGTTACTTCTATTCCAAGAAAATACTTCAGTACACCCAGATCTTTGATCTTGAACTTGGCATCAAGAGATGACTTGAGATAGACTAATTAGACTCAAATGTACCCACGGCAAACTGGTATGACAATGGATTATGCTTCAATTCCACCAATTGATGCTCCTGATCCTCAAATTTTGCACTCCAATGTGGTCCCCATTTGCCCATGCAATGTGGAACCACATCATTGCTTTCCGATGTGACAATGGGTGAGGGGGCGGCAGGGACGGACCCAGACCATTTGTCTTGTGGGGTCAAAAATGAGAATTCATTAAGTTGTAAGTGTTATGTAAAAAAAAAACTCAAAAGAAAAAAATAAATTTGTGGGGTCATTTGACCCCACGACCCCATGTGGGTCCGCCCCTGGAGGGGGGTGGAAAGTGGTTGGGTGGCTATTTCAGTGCGACGGGCAGTGGTCGGTGGCATGCAGCTGATGGCAACGACTGATGGATGCAAGCGACTGATGGACGCAAACGATGATTTTCACATTGAAACGCATGGTAAAAATGTCAAAAAATGAAAGGCAGGTTCGTAAAATTAGATCTTTGTGCTGATTACCCAAAACTTCTATCAATGCATTCAAAAAGCAGTGTTACGACTTTTGAGTAACATGCCCCACGTAAGGAGTGCTATATTCAAAAGTCGTCAAAGAAGTGCTATATCATTGGAAGGATAAATTCAGCCTTTTGACACACCCAAATGGCAAGGGAAAATATAAAAGAGAAGAAAAAAGAAGGCTCCATTCGAAAATAACTTGTGCAGTTGCTATCCCTAGAAAGTGAACAAAGGTTTCAGAGCTTATGATGGAATAAATCTTTGATATAATTCGATTGCAACCAGAATTGCACATCCATAAATATTAACATCATTTTCGGGCAATATTCGGGCAATATTTTGATATTTGTACATGAATTAGTATAGGCGATTTGAGCAAGTCTCGGCTCATTTTCCAACTCCATATGGAGGAAAATGGCAGTCGTGTCACCTTCCTGCCTGAAGAGGCTTATGTTTGAAATGGTAAAAACACAAAAAAATACAAATGCCAGAAGTTGCATTAGTAATAGCAGTCTATGCACCACGAGACTTTCTTAGCCTTCCTCGCCGAACTCCTTTGTGAATCGCTCATGAACATTGAGGTCAGAATTGCTCACTGTAGGCTTCTGTCTTGCGAGCACCTTATTGAAGTCCATTTTTGATATCGGAGGTGGAATGATCTGCAGAAGGCATTCATCAATAGTAAGTAAGATGTACCGAAACACACAATAAAAATAGATTCAGTTGGGATAAGATTAAGAAAGGTAACTCAATTCTCTCATACTCGCATAGGGATGTAAAAATGGGTCACACGGTCCAGGCTCTGTAAGCTAAAGCCCAAGCCGGCATTGCCCAGTTTACACCCCTACAGACAGGCTAAAATTCATTTTCTATTATAAACCAAGAGGATTGTCAAGTTTCATTTTGTAAACCATTAATTTTGTAGGACTTTTTTTAACGAAGAAGAAGTAGTCATATGACATCATAAGTTATGGCTGCTGTTCAAAGTTTTGTTCCGGCCTTCCCATTCAGATGAAAATAGGACACATCATTGCCAGTATACAGAGTAGAGATAACAAACGTAGCAACACGGCTTATAATAATTATTAAAAATAAACTATAATGGAAGTTTAATCCATAAACAATAATCACCAATGTAATACCTGAGAAGCAAGTCCTTGACCATCAAGCTCTTGCATTGATATCTGGACAGCACCTGATTGCTTTGGTCCGCAAGGCATCCACAAACCGCTAGAAGTATTGATGAAAAACATCGCATCTTGAGTCTTCCGTACAGGCTCAAATAAAACATCCTTTACCTGTTAAACTCATAAAAAGAACATTAAAATAAGCAACAAATAAGCTGCAAAAAATGTGGGCGAGCACCCAATATCCAAAGGAGTTCTATTTAACACCAGTCACTCAATAAATCACCCACACGCTTACACAAACAGAAATATCTGAACCAGAGAATCCTTCAGTTTTACGAGCCAGGTCTTCAAAGTCTCTTTCAGTCAAGTTGTTAGGGGTATCTCCTAAGTGCACCTGCATAAGAGTGACAATCCATACAAAAGAGCGTGTATTAATCTTCATTCAACTGTTCATTTGTTCATTAGGCCGAAGACAAGTTCCGTACCTTGAACATGTGTTGTCGTGCCTTCAGATCCGGGAGAGGGATGTAAATGCGTTTATCAAATCGTCGCCGAATAGCCTATAAGAAAAATGTTTATTAGTTAAACATTTATTGGGGGCCCACACTGTGCCTGAGTAGTAATATTAGCTCTTACCTGATCAAGAGCATAAGGAGTGTTCGTGGCAGCAAGTACAAGAACTTTATCATCATTGTGCCCGACCCCCTAAAATTTTGAGTAGATAAGAAACAGAATACCAGAGAAAATGAACGAAAAATGTCCAAACGTTTGAATGCCATTACGAGAGACGTCAGCAACAATAAATAATCCAATTCATATTAAAATAAATTTGTAGTCGGCTACAAGAATCCTCTTTCCATGGCATGACATTCACTACCTGCATCTGCACAAGCAATTCCGTTTTGATTCGTCTAGAAGCTTCACTCTCATTTCCTTCTCCACGTTGGCCACAAAGGGAATCGATTTCGTCAATGAATATAATGGAAGGAGCACTTTCACGAGCCATTTGGAAGAGATTTGAAACTAGCTTCTCACTTTCACCCATCCACTTTGAAACCAAGTCTGATGAAGAAATGCTGCAAAAGAACAGCAGTTGGCACTTGCCAACTTAATGGCCTGAGTTCTCGATCATTGAAACATCTGAAATAGAGAATAGCATATAAAAGAACAAAAAAGAGCATGATGAACTGCATCCTCTTATTGCAAACACCTGACAACATATTTGTCAAGTAAACAGAGGCTATGCTTCACAATAAAATAGAATCCCAGAATGAGAGCGCCAATTAGGCACCTTTCCTGCCTGAACAGTCTTACAGCCTTTCTGTTCATGCCCTTGAAAATATTGCACCCAGAAGAGGTTATAAATTATAATTGAAAACGAGTACAATTAAGTTGCCCCCAGAATCTCACTCCCAATGCCAGTTTCAGACATATTCAATAAAATACATACAATTACTGTTATCTTTTTGTTCCTGTCATGCATGATATCAAATTTCATAATGGAAGTCTAGGAAAAGGTAGAGGGCAATTAATTGAAGACTCAAGAAGCTATAGCAAAAGTTCAACTTTGACCCTTCCTCACACTGAAGAGAGACAAGAAGCCAGTGCATCAGACAATAACGTACACCAGTTTGGCATATAGATTAGAAATACTCTGTTCAAACTGCCATTACCCAAGTCTTTCTATATAAACTCAAGCAAGTATTGGTTGAGGATCCAAAGGACTTCATAGTGAACCTGTGCACCATCATACACATCATGACATGCATGAGGAAGGAATCTCAAACTAAGCCCTTCTACAAAAATAGTACAGCAGAAACCATTTCACACCTCACCGTCCTTTGAAAACCCTGCCAACAAAAGCACTTGTAAAACCACAAGAATAACAGAAGAACTTAGCTCCACATTCATGTGTTACAGTAAACAATGTACCCCCACAATCTACTCCAAAATTTTACATCAATCTGGTCAATGCAGGTGAGGGCTCAAGGTAAGGTATACAGAACGCAGACAATCTCAGAACCCAATACAAAATACCACTCAGACGATTACAAATCTTCTGTTCTAAAGGATGGAAATTATTTAGCAAGAGGAAACGATGTTGCAGAAACATATAATTGCCTGCCCCAATATTAGTTTCTGGATACGTTAATCGGTTATTTTCTGCCCTCATTCTCAAATTAACATTCCTTCCTGATTCTGAATCTCGTTGGCAATCCTCCAACGCAGTAACCATACAAAAATCAAACATGACAAAAATAACGAGAATGAAAAAAACATTGAAGAAATGAAAGTTGGTTGCTAGAACCATTCTTCAGGGCGGGCAAATATATTTGAAAGCAAAAACTTATCCGCAAGAGTCTATTACCATTTTCAACGAACCTAGATAGTATCAGGGGCGGACATGAGGGGGTGGCAGCACTGGGCTGTAGTCCAGGGCTGTCCAAGCCCATATCCAAAATAATTGCCCAAAAAGAAAAAGAAAAACAAAAACAAAAAATTTTAGCCCATTAGCCCAGCATTAGCCCCCATCAGTCCAATAGCACTTAGCCAGCCCACCAATCTCTCAAATAAATATTTTTGTTTCAATTTTTTTAAGCTGAAGTCAAAATCCGCTCATTTAATCCCTGTTATCGATTAGAATTGCATTTGCAGAGAAACTGAAAACCAAAATCCCAAATCCAATTATCCCTAAAATCTTACCCTAGAATTCTCAAGGGATTTAAAAATTCCTAAGCTGATTCGATGTTACCTGTTGCTCCTCATTTCCTCTAGGACATTGACATTTCAATGGTTGCAAAAGACCACCACAAATATTTTCACTAATTTTATCTATATATATCTTTTTGTCTCATTTATCAAAAAAAAAAAAATATCTTTTTGTCTCTCGTTACTTGTAATATCTATACATTCTAATATGTGCGTTACATTGTGCTTTTTAGTGAGAATAGTGTAACAAAAGCCGCATTAGTATTTGGGCATGCACTTGCTGTGAAATTGTGATTCATTAATGCCTAAATTATGTGAGGGTTTTGTTACTTTTGTATGTGAATAATATGGTTGGACTTGGTCTGGTTGCATAGGAAGTGAAAATGTGAAATACTTAAGAGATCTTCAGTAATAGAGTAGAATTACTTTATATATACATATAAACGAAAGGAACTGTAAGGAAATTGTGTTATAGAATTTCTGAATTAACTTTTTAAGAATCTTTGCCTCCCGCATCGTAACTTCCTGGTTCTGCCCCTGGTTAGTATTATGCCCTCAACAAGCACTTGACATTTAGACATAAACCAGTCATCACAAGACTTGCAGAATACAATCAATTTGCTCATTTCAGTTCCTCGCATAATAAACTCGGTAAATAAAAGGGAGAACTAGTAAATTGACATTGCATTAAACAATATATAATCGCGTGTTTGTTGAAATGCCAACAATATCAAAATAAATCATTTGCAAACAAAGTTAAATGAAGCAGCAGATGCAGAATAATGCTCCCTTGATCATGAAAACATATTCACCAGATAGAAAGAAAAATATTTTTTAAACTCTTAAGATTTAGACGAAAACATGAACATGATAATAGATACATGTGAACTAGTAATACATACAAGATGCAAGGGCAGCATCACATATTCAGTATTCTACATATAAAATTAAGTGTGTTTGAGGATAGACAAGTTACCTGAAAAAGGTTGAGTCTGCTTCTGTAGCAACAGCCTTAGCTAAATATGACTTTCCTGTTCCCGGTGGACCATACAAAAGGAATGCCCTCCATGGGCGCCTCTTGCCTACAAGCATGTGAAATAAGAAATCATATCATAAATCAAAACTGGGATATATAAATGAATTTATCCCATGTTTTCTTCTCCAAAACCATGATAAATAAGAGATGAGCTGATAAATTGGCATGAACAAGATTGACATTTTATGCTTTCCCCGTCTTTCCTTTTCTTTTATCTTCTTTTTCTGGGTAGGGGGTGGGGGGTAGGTTGTTGGCTAGGGAATTCATCCACTACACTAAACTATCTACATGATGTTAGGAGCAATTCACTGCATGGTGCCTAAAAGGGCAGGTTTGCTCAAATTCTAGTTATAAAATTGTGAGTGATATAATTGCAAATTCAATGCCTTGTGAAAATGTATTTCGAACATCATTGAGAAGCTACTTCTGAACCCAGTTTCTCCAAAAAATTTGCTCCCTACTCAGCAAGTTTTTCCCCCTCTTAAGAGTATATTCTATTTTATACACACTTACTAAAACCTTTTTCAGAACTATACTCACACAGATGAAGACAGATATCCTAAAAGCACTAGAAGAACTAGATTGACTATGCAACCACATCCAAACAAAGTTTCTTCATAAGGTTTTCCTGTCCAAATACACTCATTCATATGCACCACAAGCTGAGAAATCCACCTCAGTTCCCTAAGCTCAAACTAATCAGTTGTGCTTTGTTTTCATCATCAAAATACAGAGAAACCCTTTGATTTCTCATCCAGAGAGAATTAGCAAGCCATGAAACATTATAGAACTTGATATGGCATTTTTCTAGTAGTACTCGCAGAAGGGTACGGACCAGCAATCAAAGGTAAGATTTTAGAAGTCTTAATGAACCACCAAGGTACTAACTTGAACAAATCAGTATGCATCTACCAGTTTGGGCTCTAAGGGGCAGTGTACAAAAGGAAGAGAACCTCTGCTGTCTAGAATGCTAAAAATTATCTACAGAAGTAGCTTGTGCTACCTAACTGCTCTCATACATATCTTTTCCCCTAATCGCATCTTACCCATGGAACACAATAACAGACTTAATGTCCAGGGTAATATAGCAAAATAGCTGGATTTCAGTAACAAATCATACTGGTGTGCCGCCTAAGCGAATATTGATATGGTAGCCAATGCTATAGTCAGTAGAACTAAAGGAAGCAGCCTCTGGCTGAATCTTAAAGCTATAAATCATCTAGTACTAGCTAAAAGAAAATGAGTGTCGATGCCTCTCATATCCTTTCACCTTTGCAAGGTTCAATGGCTCAACCACAAGATGGAAATCTTGCTTGCAACTAAACTGTTCACAAATTCTCCTGTGCAGTCTGAAGCAGACGGTGTAGCGATAGAAAGGAGAATAGCATAAAAGTCTCAGAAATATTAAGTAAATGATAGGGAAGAGAAGGAAACACTTATTTCCCAGCACTTCTCCCCAATTGACACTCGTCTATCGACACTGAAGTTATTCTTTTTATCTCTCTCAATACTTTAGGTAGAAGAGACTGTGTTATTTGGCAGTGTGAAAAGAAAGGAGCATATTCGGTCAAAATTTGCTATCATCGGTTGGTTGGGGATGTGGAGACAGCGGGGGGACTACATCAGACGTCTTGCACTCATGGTGGAATGCGTAATGAGGGTTGAAGCTGCCACTAAGATACTAACTTTGTTTCGGGCTGTTTCGGAACTCCTTACTCTCAGTCAAAAACCAGAAAACTTAGTCAGGAGGAGAACGCAGTCAGGTGGAGACAAATTTGCATTTTTTTTCCAGTGTTCACACGGTAGAGAAGTGTAGGGTACAAGTGGGTTTTCGTCTCTTATAAAAACATGTGCAAGGGCCTCGGTTGATTATCCACTCTTAAAAATATTCCACTGTGTACCCAATGAAAATCTGGAGATTATTAGTAGTATCTTATGGATTATTTGGAATGAAAAAAACCAATTTTTCCATAGTGGGGAAAAAAGCCAAACCAAGGGGCTGAAACACACTGGCCGAAATGCCATGTGCACTGTCTGGTGGATAAGGCGAATTTGGGTGCACAGCGTGTGGGGCTAGCTTGGCAAAAACCGGCAGTTGGCAGCTTCAAACTGAATGTTGATACAGTGCAGTCAGCTGATAGGCTTATTGGCACGGTGGCTATCATTCGGGGATGGGGATGGGGATGGGGCAGTTATTTCAGCTAGTGCTAGATGTCTCCATGGTGGCTTCAATCAGGAAATGGCCAAAGCTCAAGTACTCTGATTTAGGTTAAAAATTTCTTGAGATTGTGGACTCTTTATCAAGGAGGTCGAGACCGACTCTCTACAAGTAGTACGGGTCTTAGTTCTCGGCGGTAAATGCTGATGCTCTCTAGGAAATTTTGTCTTTATTAGCTTTATCAGATGCAGGTTAATGCAATCACATTCTCCATCTTCTCCCACTCAGGGTAAAATTTCACGTCATTTCATCGATGGAAAAAGAAGTAAAACAAGAATTTAACATCCATTTTCCAATACAAACAATAGATTGAGCCGAATTCCTCTTGCTAACACCGGATACCACCAAAAAAAAAAAAAACTTAAAAATAAATTTTAGCTCTTAATTTCACCGTTAAATCTAGAGATATGACAATTACAACTAGTATAATCACTATTCCTCCTACTTCACTTCACTGCAATACTATTTGTTCAACTAATTTAAGGAGAATCCATATTACCACCGGTCCACCAATCTCAACAATATAATAATTACCACCAATCTCAACCATAAATCCAACCTTTAATTGAATAACAACAAAATAATTAAAAACTTCAATTGCAAACACACACTACAGGACATGCACACAAATTATTAAGCAAATCCGTTGACCAAAACAAATGGACCAAAAGCGAAATACCAGTGAAAAACTGCGGGAACTTGACAGGCAAAATCACAGCCTCCTGGAGCGCCTGCTTTGCACTTTCCAATCCCGCAACATCGTTCCACTTAACATTAGGCTTCTCCCTGATAATAGCTGAATTCAACCCAGACCTCAACTTCTCCTTGTCTGCATCCTCCCCATCGTTCCCATCCTTGGGTTTAGTCTTGGGCCGAGTAGCCACAGTCGCATCCCCATTAGACGCCGGCCCTGAGCCACCTTCATCCAACACGACCCGGATCTCCTCCGCCCGGCGCAAATACTCCGTAAACTTCTGAGTGATCGCCTCCTTTATTTTTGGGTTCTTTTCATACTTCAAATGGGTCTTAAAATACTCCAAAGCGTTCATATACAAAGGATAGGCCTTGGAATAGTTCCCTTCATTGTCCTCCGCCACCGCCTGCCGCACATACTCAATTGCTCGTTCCTTGAAATTACTATACATGTTAAATCATAAAATTTAAAATATGCACAAAATTTTTTATATATATCCGTGTAAAAAGTTCTGGGTTTTTTAAATTTCTTGAGATGTGGGTGTGATAGATAGAGAATTTGGGCTGTTTTTCAATAAGAAATTCTGGGTTTTGTTATTCTGATTTTGGAATTATTTAGGGTTGAAGTTTGAATTGATTTATTGGGGATTATACGAGGGTGCCCGTAAAAGCCCGGCCCCTCATGGCCAAAAGAAAAGTACAATGGTTTGGAAATACTGTTCATGAGGGTTTGGCTTTTGGACCAGGATTAAAATTAGAATTTTAATAAATTATGATACAAGTATATAAAATGTGTGGTTGAAAATAGAGGTGGCAAAAAAATTCGTCGGGACGGGACCTTGAGTTGAATGGAGCGAAAAAACCCTTCGACGGGTTGGCGTGGCGAGGCAAGGCAGGGATCGTCGCCCTGTCTCGGGTCAGGGGGTGAGGCGGGGTGTCCGGCCCGCACCTGTTCCTTGAAGAATAAAAGAAATAATTAATTACAAATTACAAAAAAATTAGTTAACTGAAAAAAAAAAATAAGCGAGGTGGGAAACAGGGTAAGCCCGCGACCTGAGCAGACTGCTGTCATCTCTAGTTGAAAAGTTGTGAGAAATTGAGACCTATAAAATATGTAGTTGATATTGATTGTTTGACTTTAATTTAAATTAAAATCTGATTTTAATAAATACCAAACGTGGGTTTGGTTGGGTGTTTATAGACAAGGTAAAATGAGGGGGGTATGTTCTAAAATTATGTAATGAAGGTTGGTAAAACTGATTTGAGACCGAACTTTGAGGCTTGTCCAGATAGTATTTTCTAAAGTTTATGGTATAGTTTTCTTTATCGATTTCCAGTGGCAGATTTACAGTGAAAATAGTGGGGGTCAGTTGTCCTTACGCTAAGAGTCTGTTTGATTGCAAATGTGAAAAATTGATGAAAATAAAATGAATTTTAAAAAAAATAATTGTCTGGAACTTATTTTTCAGATAATTATTAATTAAGAGTGTGTTTGATAACACCCTTTTTCCATAACACCATTTTTTCCACCCTTGGGTGGAAATATTTTTCCCTCTCAGGCAATATTTATAGGCGTGGAGGGAAATTACTTTCCCACCTTTTAGGGGACTTTTTTTTTTTTAAACAATAGAAACAAATTTCATAACCAATTGTAAAAAAAATCATTTTAGTGGACAATTTTCATGTAAAACAAAGTCAAACGAATACTAAATTTTGATGGAAAAAAATGATTTTTTTAGGAAAAAAAAATTTCGTTTTTTTTTTTTTTTTTTTTTTTGACAATGGAAACAAATTTTATAACATATTTTGGAA
>CAIGRQ010201871.1:0-15177 GCA_903798375.1 Fraxinus sp. D2006-0159 | reverse complement strand
CCACCCCACCCCACCCCACCCAATATATACATCAATTCTTGCTCAAGCTCAAGGCAAACTGTGTATTAGTACAGTGGTGCTCTGAACATGTTTTGTTGTTGGTCATCTAATCAAATCCTGCACTTTGTATGCAGCATTTGTGGTATAATTAGATGATCATCAACAAACATCTTCATTACTCCACCTCTTTCCTTGTCTTTCAACTGGTTGGGCTAGCTAGCTTATCGAGATTTCTGCTACATTTATATAGGCCAAGAGAAAGGTAATTCTGCTTATAATCAACATTACTGTTTTATGATATTTATGTATTTAATTTATTTTTTACGCACATGAGATAATTTGTTGGTGGATTACTAAATATATTTACTTGAGAAGTAATAAGCAGAAGTAAGAAACGAAGAAGTTAGAAAATGGTAGATCGAGTCAAGAGTTCGACTCTTTGTTCATAAGATGACTTCGCCCCCACATAGGTGCTCACTGGTGAACGACGATCTTTCCTGTTTTGAGATACGAAGATCTTTCTTCGTTGTAAAAACAGTTCAACCCACAAGAAATGATGAAAGCATAATGTTTTGTACCCTGTTTATGAAGAAGAGACTTGTGCAAAAATAAATTTTACAAATGCAGGGCAAAATGAAAGTGAAAGCAAGGTGAAAGTAATGGATCAATCGGGCACGAATATGGGGATCAGTTTATAATAGTTGAAAAGTTGTATCTAAAAAATATGCAATTAGTGGGAAACATTGGCGTGGCGTGAACAAATATGTTTCGTCTAGGCAAATTCTATCCGAATATACGTGTCTTTCAGAAAAAATGACGAACTCCTAAAAGTCGTCGTCACGTGGCATAATCATGTTAGTGCTACTGTCACTTTTTAATAATTCAAATCTGGAAAGTAATAAAAATCTAATTAAAATAAAATAAAATAAATAATAATTTATTTATCTAAAAAGATAATATTGTCTTCAGCAAAGCCCACAAGCCATGACCTAGCGCTTGGGCTTGGTCCGATATCACGCACATGTATATCTTTCTTTTTAAAGATTATTGATTATTAATTATTGATACCTTTTGAAATCCAGACTCAAGTCTCCAACTTGAACTATAAAAAGCGAACACTTGCATCTATTTTCCCAACCAACAAATGATTTTTCATTTTGTTGGAATTTGGTTTAGAGAGTGAAAAATTTATTTAAGTATATAACTTAAAAAATGATTTTGTGTTAACTTCGGTAAAATATTAGGTCTTGATCTGATCGTCAAATTATAAATATAAATAGACTAACTTGTTCTATTTGTCGAGTAGATCGTCGTAGTATATTTGGAATTTCAAAACCAATTCCAGATGGATGAGAAATTGCGGTCCAAAATTGGATAGAAAAGAAGAAAAATTGGTTGGGATAAATGCCTGACTCCACAACTCGACTATCGCTCGAAAGAGGTTATGTTGACTAGGTGTCGTTGTCGCTCGAGCGATAGGCCAATAACAAGCTAGATGCTTCCCTTCATGAAAGTTGTTGAGTTTAGGGCATGACATTTCACTCACAACCCCTTCTATTCTATAAATAGGACACTTTGGACGTCCTTTATACATCATATATCATTTTACATTTGGCATTATATCAAAAACTCTTACAAAATACCATCCAAAAGTCATTCCAAAAATATTTTCTTGTAGAGAGAAAATTTTCGTTCAAAATTCGATTTTACTTGTGATTTGAAGTGCTTCTACCGCAAGTTGTATCTGTTGTATCTTAGGAGAAAAGTGTCGTAAACCGTTGGCACCGTTGCGGGGCAATTTTATCTGAAGAAGAAAGTGTTTTCACTTACGTCGAATTTAATTGCGCTCATACGAATTAAACTTAAATATTTCCTTGTCTAAACGACCATTTCAATATACTATCTACCAACAATCTTAAGACAAATTCGATTGTTTGTAATTGATGTTGGACATCATTTCTTCAACTTTTGAATAAGTCTTTATATGCTATTCATTACTTTCATTATTTTGTACGTTGAACTTCTGTTTATAACAAAAATGAATAATGTTAAAACTATTTCGAGTCAAATAATAAATGGTACGAACTATGTGGTTTTCGCCTTTGGCCATACCTATATCAAACTCTCACATCCTATATGGGGAAAAATCGAAAAGTTTGCAGGTGTAATTGTGTAAATCTAAAAAGATGGCAACGAAAAAGTTTTTTTTATCTTACTACTTTAAATTTGGCAAAGTTCCTAAAAGAAAGTGATCTTGCAGTACAAGAATGAGAAAATAATCTTGAGTCAATTATTGTGTTGGATGCACGAAAATTTCCTTTGTAAAAATTACATTCTCAATGGATTGGACAATACGTTTTTTTGTAGTATATAGTTCAATGGACTCGGCCAATGATCTATGGGATTCATTAAAAAAGAAGTACAATGCTTAGGATGTCGGAACAAAGAAATGCATTGTTGGCAAGTTTTTGGACACCAAAACCGTGATAAGTCAAGTACAAGAATTTCAAACTCTACTTCATAACATACATGCTGAAAATATGGAGTTGGGTGGGTCCTTTCAAGTTGCAGCCATCATTGAGAAATTCATTCTTATGTGGAGAGATTTCAAGAACTATCTCAATCACAAGCGCAAAAAGATGAACTTGGAGGAATTGATAGTCTGTTTGATAATCGAGGAAGATGATAGAAACACCGAAAGTCAATCTATTGTTCAACTTGGAGCAATTTTTGTTGAAACTGGTTCGAATGTTGTCAATAAGAAACGTAAGATCTTTGGTGTTGTACCAAAAAGAGATAACTCCAAGAATGCTAAGAAGTTTAAAGGCAACTGTTACAATTTTGGAAAAATCGGATATCATTATAATGAATGTCGAAAGCCAAAGAAGAACGCACAAGCAAATGTGCTTGAAAGAGACACCCTTTCTGAAGGGATACAGAGATGAATCTTTAGCGGTTGTTTCTGAATGTAACAATGTTGGAAATTTAAGGAAATAGTGGGTTGGTACTGGTGCTACCCATCACATTTGTGCAGACAAGATCATGTTCTCAAATTACAAAGAATTAAATAGAGAACAACTCTTCATAAAAAATTCTGAAAGTTCTAAAGTTGAAGGACAAGGAAAAGTTACTTCGAAAATGACATCCGATAAAAAATTTGTCCTCAATATTGTCCTACATGTATCGGACATTCACAAGAATCTTGTATACGGGTCTCTACTTAGCAAAATTGGCTTTAAATTTGTATTTGTATTCTATAAATTTATACTCATTATGAATGAGATGTATGTTAAAGGATATTTATGTGATGGAGTGTTCAAAATGAATGTTCTTGTAATTGTACCAAAACAAAGCATTATGAATAAAATTTGTATTCTACTTATATGCTTGAGTTGTCTTGTTTATGACAAAGTCGATTAGGACACGTCAATTACAAATTTATGCGCAAACTTATGAATCAAAGTTTAATTTCGATGCTTAAGATTGATCATAATCATAAGTGTGAAGTATATGTTGAAACAAAATTGGTCAAAATACCTTTTCACTCAATTCAATGGAACATACACCTTTAAAGTTAATACGTAGTGATATATGTGACTTGAAATTTGTTCAAACTAAAGGTGGTAGGAAATACTTTATAACTTTCATTGATAATTGTAAAGAGTATTGTTATGTCTTTCTACTACGAAACAAGACGAAGCGTTGATGTCTTTAAACATTATAAGACAAAAGTTGAAAATCAACTTGGTAAACGATTAAAAAGTATTTGTAGTGATACATGTAGTGAATACGTGACACCGTTTGAAGAATATTATTTCGAGCATGGAATCATTCATAAATCAACGACACCTTACTCACCCAAATCAAATGGTGTTATTGAACGCAAATATCGAACTCTTAAGATGATGGACTCAATGATGATAAGTTCGGGTCTACCTCGAAACTTGTGGGAGAAGATATTATATTGGCAAGTAGCATTTTTAACAAGATATCCCTTATGAAAATGGAAGAAACTCTGTATGAACTATGGAAAGGTTATCCTCCTACTTACCTATACTTGGGTTTTTTTTTAGCTAAGGTTAAAATACCTAAGTCTAAACAAATAAAAACCGATCTTAAGACGATTAATTGTATATTTATTAGATACGTCAATAATAATAGTGCATATCGGTCCCACGAGGAATCAAATTCAATCAAGTGTACTAATTTCTAATCAGATTCAAAATAAGCGAACAAAAGAGTTTTGTGATTTGCAATTATTATAAATTAATCTACAGAATCTTGTAAAATTAGAATTTTATATGTATATAGAATACGTGTATTGGATTACGAATCCACCTATTATTATCTATTTCAATTATCAATTACGTAGCTAATATCATTCATTCACTCTTGATAATCGAAAATTTTTTTGTGATTAATTATCTTTTCCAAGATAAATTAAATTTATTATAGTCACTGTCAGAATTTATTCGTATACCGAATTCAAATGAATAGAATGCATTCCATTTTACAATTATCTCAAAGATTGCACACATGATAATCATTATTCATAATATTTATTGCACATATGTTAATTAAGCAGTATTCTATACCCATTTTGAACCTCTCATTACTACAATAAGCAACTATAATTTAATCGATGATCAAACAATCAAATAATAAAATTACACATGCAAGATTAATTAAGAAAGTAAGAATTTAATTAATTACTCGTCTTAAATTAAAAATAAATAATAAAATATTTCATCTTCATCCAGTACATGAAAAGAATTAGCATAGCATGTTGTTATGTAAATTGCACATAAAGATTTGGAAAAAATACCCCGAATGGAAAACAATGATTTGAAAGTGAAAAGTCATTTTCTTCTTCCTTAATCTTCAACCCGAACTTTGAATCTTCAATTTCTTGTATTAATTGCCTTTGAATCATATGTTAGCCTCCTCCTTGTGGTGAAAAATAGGGTTTTATATGTGTTTTCTCTTTTTGGCCGCCCCTTGTAGGTTAAATAGTAAGTTGTACTTGATTTTCATGCGAATTTGGATCAAACGAAGAAGTTGGGTCGTCCATGCCCAGAAATGGCCCCTCCGTGCCGCTCATTGGGTTTGCTTTCAGTAAATGGACACTAGGATGTCGCGTGCACGAGGAGAAAAGCCAGTGCACCCCTATAGTAAAGTTCTATTTGTTGCAGTTTGGTACCTGAATTTCATTCTTTAGTCATTTTGGTCCCCTTTTCGTATCTTCTCGATCCTCTATCTTCCAAATTCATCTAATTGACTTCAACCTCTCTCCAATCATCGATACTAGCTCTGAATCAACTATTAACACTTTGAGATTTAGTCCCCAAACTTTGGATTAATTTCACTTTAGCCAATTTTCTACTCATTTTGTCCAATTCCATCATTTTTCATCAAAATGCACCTAATAAACAAAATATATACAAAATTAATCTTCAACTCATTTAAAATAACAATGATTCCTCTAGTTTAAGGCACATATAAGTGTATAATATACACTTATCACATTTTCAAACTTTCAATTTGACAGCACTTTAGTCCTCGGTGTAGAATTTTACCCCGTCATTAATAAGTAATTAACATTTTTTTCGAAGCAGACCTTTTTATTTCGAAAGGAAATAGTAAACAAAAAATGAAAAATGAAAAGAGAAAGATAGGGGGGAAAAATCATATTGGTCATCCCTTCCATCCACCACCTCTCAACACAAATCACAAGTTTGATATATAGCCCCCTGTTTGATATAGATTAAAATCAAATTTTTAGTAGATTTTGATAAAAGTTGATGAAATGTGTGATTTAAATTACTTATTGACTTTGACTTGATATTAAAATCATATTTTAATTTGAACCGAACAGTGGCTCGATCTCGGGTTGCTACTACCAAGTTGAAATATTGTGGTTTTAAATGTTTTTGCATTCTGATTCTTTTGGTTTGCTCTCATTTTTCATGACTCTTCTACTTCGTTTTCAACATGGGCTTAGTTAGGGTTAGCATCAGGCATTTTAAATCTCGATCGCGCCAACAATCGGATCTGATTGGTTATGGTTCCTTTAAACCAGTAAATTGTCCACTCTAATCTAGTTCTCGATTTTAGTAATTGAAATCGAATGATTCAATATAACTTGATAATATTTTATAAATGTAGCGGAGTATCTAGTTTGATAATTACGAAGAAGGGGCACCGTGTCCTCTTGGAACAAGTGGGATAGAATATAGAAAATTTTGAATTTGGGGTATTTTTGCAAACTTGGGAGTAAAAAAAGCCTGAACGGCTTGCTAAGCTGTTTACAAACAATTTGCAATGCAGTGGTCATGAATTTAGTCGACCTAGCAAACGAAATAATACCTATGTCGTTCGACAATATTAAGACTTCAAAATTCCTGTCACAATGGACAGTGTATTAGAAAATGGATGCAAATTATATTATTTATTTATTTAAAATAATGTGCAGAATACGAGGTAGACTAAATGCATGCAAAATACTTGCTTGAAAAGAAAAATGTAGGAATCAAAAATTTAGAAGTTAGGAAAAAATAGATCGAAGTCAGAGTTCGACTCTTTATTTTCAATACGATTTTACCCTGCACAGCTGCACTAGTGCTCACGGTTAAACCCAATCTCAAAACACAAGATCCCAAGTTTTGAGATTAACTTATTAATTTGGAAGATTAAAATAAAATATAGAAAAAATTTATTTGTTCGAAAATAATATATTGGGCCAAGCCCAATCTCAAAACACAAGATCCCAAATTTGTTCGAAGTAGTTAAATCAAAGAACTACCCAATGTCGTTCAATTTTGCCCTAAGCATTTTGCTTGCTTGATAATCATTTTTTTTTTCTTATTCATGGTTAGTGGAAACTATTAAACTTTGCAGAGCAAAATGATATGTAAATGCATTTCTTATAGTAAACTGTTAGATTTAAAACCAAATTTAGTTATCGGTGTGTGAGCCCCCGAGTCCAAACAAAGATTGAAGCACTGGTTTCACTTTCTTTTTGGAGCATAGCGTGTGACAGTTTCATGGGTTGCTTCAGCTTCGTTCATCTTTTAATCGGGACATAGTTAAATAAAAACCAGAAATCTATTAGATTCCAGCTGAAGATGTGTATGAATTTTAAAATTGAATACTATTAACTGATCAATACAATTTACTGATACTAGAGAGAATAACATTGTCGGATAGGAGGACCCAAAAAAAAAAGAAAAAAACATAAAAAAGCTAAAAAAAATACAAAGATTGATAAAAATGGAAACAGAACTGCAGAGAACAAAAAAAAAATAAAAATAAAATGGTAAAAGAACAAGATGAAATAGGGTTAATTACCTTAATCATCATTAATTTTTTTGTAAAGTTTTTATTGGGTCGCTGAACTTTAAAAATTACCCCTTTAATCACTGAACTTTGTAATTCGTTATACTATCCATTACTCAATTTTAAATTGCTATTGACATGGATGCCAAGTGGGAAATAGATTGCCATGAACCCAATTTTGTCAACCATGCCAGTAAATAAATTTTAACCACCGTTGAGTGGGTAATGGATGTGATAACGAATTATAAAATTTAGTAATTAATTTGGTAAATTTTAAAGTTCAAAGACCTGATGAAAACTTTACGCAAAGTTCAACAATGATTCATGTAATTAAGCCTAGTAAGGATTAAATGAACTTATATTATATTGTTGTTATATTCCCAACAAAATTTTTATTCGATAAATCACATTTTAATTGCAGTTAAACTCCATAATTTTTACTCATTGTAACAATTATTTCATTTAACTTTTTTCCTTTGAATTTTTATATTCCATTAATAAGTACATTTCATCATTAATAATTATTTATATCAAAATATTTTGTTTTCCAATTTTGAAATGAGGGAACTTTTTTTAAAAAAATACGATGTGAAAAATAAGTTATTTACACCATTTCAATGAATTTTTTAACATAAAATTGTTATCAAATACAAAATATTTTAACTAATAAAAATGTAGTGTAAGAAATAAAAATAGTTTGTAAGAATGTTTGACACCCATTTTATTCAAAAAAAGAAAAATCTTTATGTACATAATTTTTTACCTAAAGTTTTACTTAATCGTCAAGTGCCGGCCTCCTATTGGGAGGTGCCTGTAGACCCAGGCGCTCCCCTCAATAGGGGGCCGCCACCTGGCAATTAGGTAAAATATTTGGTAGATGATTTAGTACATGTAGCATTACTTTTCAAAAAAATGTCTTTTTGAATAATGATTAATGGAAGAATGTGTGGTTAAAAAGTAAAGAAGAATTTTTTGGTTTATATGTAATATTATTATATTGATAGAATGTTTGGTTGAAATGAAGAAAGAGAAAAAGAATAAGAATGAGAAAAAATGGGTGCCAACATTATAAGAGTGTTTGATATAGATTAAAATTAGATTTTAAGTGGATTGTGATGGAAGTTTTTGAAATGTGTGGTTGAAAAGATGTGGGACCCATGAAAGATATGATTAATATTGATTTTTTGACTTTAATTTAAATTAAAATCAGATTAAAATTTGCCCAAACAATCTCTTAATAATATTCAAAAGGATTAATAACTAGTAAAAGACTATTATGACCTTAAAAATCAAAATCTAGGGCTACAGTGTACCACACACACTATAAATATACAAAACGCTCGATTCTCTCTCTTAAACCCCTGTGCTTTTTTCCCAAACCCTAGCTCGAGAAAAAAATTGGTGGCAGTCGACAGGTCGACGATTTCGAGCAAGAAGAATGTTACTGTTGTTCGAAACTCCTGCGGGGTTTGCGCTTTTCAAAGTCTTGGATGAAGGCAAGCTATCCAAAGTTGAGGTATTTTTTTTGTTTTTTAATTCCCCGTTCTCTTCTATTGTTGTACTTCATAATTCATTTTTTTCGATCTATGAGTAATTTTGTTTTGAGGACGGAATACTTCTTGACTTGATTGCAGGACTTGTGGAAGGAGTTCTCTACTGCAGATACAGCTAGACAGGTCATTTTTCTTAATCTGTTTATATTTATCTTTATATGTGTATATGTTTTAATTGTGCATGAATTTATTAATGTTACTGGAAAAATTAAAGTTACTTTTGGGCTTATTTGCTGTTTTAATAGCATATATATGGTTGTCAAGTTTGATTTTATTGCATTAGCAGGCTGAAGATTTTTTGATCATTTAACAACTTTGTCTTCAGCCAATGGAAGAGCGATAAAAGATAGAGAGGAAACACGAGTTTTCTTCAGTAAATTGACAATATTTGCAGTGCAATGACTATTTAGTGCAATATCATGCCTTCATCTCAATTCTAGTTAATAACTTATAGCTGTCTGATTGTTTATATTCTATTAGGTGGTTGTGGAGAAAAGTTCAAAATTTAAATGTCACAAGAACTGTTCTTTAAGGGCTCTTTTTAAATAGGACATCTATGTAATTGTATTGTGCACTTCATTTATGGGTCTAATTAGCTATTGGCTCTATATTAACAATAGGTCGTTAAGCTGAAAGCTTTTTCCAAGTTTGAAAACACATCAGAGGCGCTGTCAGCGGCTACCTTATTGATTGATAGCAAACCCAGCAAGGGTCTTCGCAAATTCCTCCGTTCTCATTGTGAAGATGACATTTTAGCCGTGGCCGACTCTAAACTTGGAAATGCAATTAAGGAGAAACTGGTGCGTTAACACTGATCTAGTGAAGACATGATGTGTGGTTAAGTTGTAACATGCTGTACTTAAGCTTCCCTACAACTAAGCTAATTGTTTAATGCTTTGCAGCAAATTGAGTGTGTCCATAACAATGCTGTCATGGAACTGATGAGAGGGGTGAGAAGTCAATTGACTGAACTCATCTCTGGTCTAGCTTCTCAAGATTTGGCTCCAATGAGCTTGGGTTTATCTCATAGCCTGTCAAGATACAAGTTGAAATTTAGTCCTGACAAGGTGAATTGTTTTATAGTTTTTTTTAGTGGTGTTATTTTATAGATGCCATCAACCTTACTTTATTTCGTATAAAGGAGACAAAGATAAACAGTGAAGTGGCCTTATGATGAAAGGTATATAAAAGCTATTGACATCTTTAAGAGATGCTTGCTATTGCTTGCACAACGCCCAAAATTTTAATTCTTATGCAGTACAAATTTTTGATTTCTTTATATTTTGTTAAACATCAAATTGAACTTGTTATCCGTTGGGGAAATTTTCACATCAAGCTTTTGCAAAATGCATTGCATTGAGGTCTTGTAGCAAGGAATAAAAGTTTACTTTTTACCATTGCTACCTCTTCATTAGTGAAAGATCTTGATTAGTTGCTTGCCTTTTTTCAATTTTCTTGCAATCGGAACTCAAATTAAAAGAAGTTATGTTGTAGTATTGTAAAGTAATGTGGAAGTTGATATTGTAACATAGTATCATAATTCCTTGTTAGGTAAATTAGAAATAGCCGATGGTTGGTTACTCTCAGAAAATGTAAAAAGATGGTAGACTAAGTTCAGTTTTCCTTTATGGTAGTTTACTTTGCTTTTCTCAGTAAATGATCAATTTTTTTAAATTTGGTTGTTGGAAGAAAGTATAACCAAATAAGAAAACTAGTAAAGGTTGACTATTTGCTTGAATTATCATTTGAATATCAATGTTTTTATTAATCCTTTAGCTCCTGTTTGTTGTCATACTAGGTCGATACGATGATCATACAAGCCATTAGCTTGTTGGATGACCTTGACAAAGAGCTAAACACATACGCGATGAGGGTTAGAGAATGGTACGGTTGGCATTTTCCAGAACTTGCCAAGATTGTACAAGACAATATCCTTTATGCCAAGACTGTTAAGTTGATGGGTAACCGCACAAATGCAGCAAAGCTTGATTTCTCTGAGGTAGAAATTTAGTTTCTCTTTATGATTCCCCTCTCGATCCTCTTGTTTTACTTGGATCAAGTTCATTCCATGAGACAACATATATAGTTATACTTGTATAAGAACCATGAAACACGGGTTCAAATATGCAATAGTGAGTCAATTTTCTCTAGCTGATTGATTAGCTTTAAAAATAAAATCCCTTGGGGTTGCATGATCTTTTTGTTTGTAAATAAATGTGCAAGACTTGAGTCTTACAATGTGGATTCTCAATTGAAGAATTGATGCTAGGTTTCAGTTTCAAAGTCCTCTAAATCAAAGGGCTATAGACCTGCTACTCAAGAATTCATCTATACATTGCTGGTGCCACCTTATGGTTTTATTAACAAGTTCATGCAAGACATACCTGTTCTACAGCATAGCTGTAGCACACTTGAGCAGAAAGAGTTGCATTTTTGTTTCAGATTGTCACTTCTTGTTTCAATTGGGTAGAATTACATGTTTCTGCAAATTCTCTGTTCTTTCATGCAGCAGATTTAAATGGAAAGAGTGGAAAATTTTCCATTTTCTTTTCCCAATTACCTTTGTAAAATATATTGAGTTGATTTTTATATAAGCTTTTAAACTGTTCATAGGTCCTCCCAGAAGAAGTGGAGACAGAGCTGAAAGAAGCATCCATGATTTCCATGGGAACTGAAGTTAGTGACCTTGATTTGGAGAATATTAAAGATCTGTGCAACCAAGTTCTCTCCCTTGCAGAATATAGAGCTCAGTTGTATGATTATTTGAAGAGCAGGATGAACACCATCGCCCCAAATCTCACTGCTCTAGTTGGAGAGCTTGTTGGTGCTCGCCTTATTGCTCATGGAGGCAGCTTATTGAATCTTGCAAAGCAGCCTGGAAGTACAGTTCAGATACTTGGTGCAGAAAAGGCTCTCTTCAGAGCTCTGAAGACGAAGCATGCTACCCCTAAATATGGTCTTATATACCACGCATCTTTAATTGGTCAGGCAGCACCCAAACACAAGGGTAAAATTTCACGGTCTCTAGCTTCCAAAACTGCATTGGCTATTCGATATGATGCCCTTGGAGATGGCCAAGATAACTCCATGGGATTGGAAAATAGAGCGAAGGTATGTTGACTTCTATTTTATGAAAAAATTACAGCCATCCTATTTATCCCTTTGTTTATACGACTTGTCACTCAATTTTCTACAGCTTGAAGCGCGGTTAAGGAACTTGGAAGGCAAAGAGCTCAGTCGTTCCGCTGGATCTGCTAAAGGCAAACCTAAGATAGAATTCTACGACAAGGACCGCAAGAAGGGGTCAGGCGGATTGATCACTCCTGCAAAGGTCATTGGCTTTTCTAACTGTTTCACGTTACAAAATTTTCCGTCCTTGTCTTAAATTAAATTTATCATGTATGCAGACTTACAATCCTTCAGCTGATTCCATTCTTGGACTGACTGAGCCATTGGCTGAGAAAACTGTTGAAAAGAGCCAAAAAAAGAGAAAGAATGAAGCAGATGGGGAAGCCAGCAACGAGGTTCCTGTTGCCGATGAAGAGAAAAAGAAGAAGAAGAAGAAAAAGAAGTCTGATGCTGAAGAGACTGCTGCTGTGTCAAATGATGAAGTGGTTGGTGCAGAACCTGAAGACTTGGCAGTCAGTAAAAAGGAAAAGAAGAAAAAGAAGCATTTAGCTGAGAATGCTGAATTACAAAATGCAGATGACAAGAAGAAGAAAAAGAAGAGAAAGCACGCCGAGCCTGGGGAAGAAGGTGAAACTCCAACCAAAAAGGAGAAAAAGAAGAAGAGAAAGAGTGAAGATTGACATAAGAAACATATGCTGGGCAGCATATTTATTAACAATTTTGTGTAATCTTGTTAATTAGGCAGTGTTTCACTTGTAAAATCATGCTCTGCGGTCAGGATTTATCATTGAAATGGATTTTGGTTTGTGACTGTCATTTCGCGGGTTACTTCGAAGACAATTTTGAGCAAGACATTATTAGCTAAGCTATGAAATATTTTAGCGTTGTTTCTACGTATCTTCGGCTATGTTCCTTGTGTTTATGAAATGAAACCTTCCACAAAACAAAGAATTTGATCTTTATCTCAGAGCTTCGAAGGAAAGAGCTTCCTTCAAATTTATTTTTTTTATTGCATTCCAAGAATTCAAACAGAGTTTTGTTTTGTACCGATCCGAATCAAATAATTTTTTGAGCCACGAGGAGAAAACTTCCCAGAAGAAAGGCACGAGAGAGAAGCCTATTGGCTAGTGATTGTGAGGCCCCAATTCTTGACAGGAGGGGACGCCAAAAACTTTCAATGGACAATTTCATACGCCGTGTCAAAACCAAATATCAAAAAGAAAAAAGAACTATTTATGGACATCGACAAATTCTTTTCTTGTACTATATAGGAAGAACCATTTGAACCAATACTTGTTCAAGCTGAACATCTACAAAAGTTAGTATAATTGACAGCAGAAGAACCATAATGCATTCAATGCCTGGCCATGCGGTAGGTTCATCTAAACACCTTTTTAATACACGAAAACAATCTAATAGGAAGCAACTCAAAAGCACAAAAATTGATTGTACATTTTACTTGACATCCAGACCATGAGGTTCATTGATTATACATCATATTCAAAATGTTAAAACTTGGGATCTTCAATGAATGTCTCTGAAAACTTTATGAGTGTGTTTGCTTCTTGTTAGAGAAGAAGATTGACCTTGAAGTTCAAATTGTTGACTGAAGCACCAGCCATGTCACTAGCCACATCAGCTATTATACGTGTGACTTAGCATTGTTGTTTGGTTACTTACCTTTCCATTAATCTTCGGTAATGTTCCAGTATATATATTTGGAACTGATACTAATAAGTAATAAGTAATTATTAAATACGTTTAGATTCTCAGAAATGCAACCTTTTGGTTTCCTCTCAGAGCTTCATCTCACTTTACCTTTTCCACTTTCTACTTAATGATGCACCCTTTATACTAGTTCATGATTCAGTCAATTCAAACAAGCTAAGAACCCACAGCAAGCTCGAGAGGTTTAGATACGATATTCTTGACAACTAGAGTTTCAGAAGACACAAGGCAACAAACAAAGTATTCAACGCTTATTTTCTTCTAATTATCACAAGTTGTATAAAACAGTTGCAACATATCTGATGTCCCCCAAATACTTCGGAGTCCATTGAATTTAGGTGTTCCCTCCAGCATGAGGGAACCCTTTCAGAACTGATTAAGAAGGGAATAAAAAACAATGCATATATTTGTATTTTTCTGCACTTTTTAAGCTGTGTAGCTTATGTATATATACACAAGGTAAACGACCGGTTCTCAAACACTACTTTCTTCCAAAAAAAACATTTCTACATAAACATCGCACAAACTCCTTAATCACATCACAATTTACACCACCACCAAAATAGCCAGTACAGATAATTACATTTACTACAACCCAATATTAAGGAAATGTGATGAAAAACCAATTATCGAAAAACAGAAAAAAAAAACTGAAAGAAGAAAAAAGTTCACCTTGCCTTCTGGGTGAAAACAGGGATGAATAATACCATTCATATCCAAATACAAATTATCAAACTCTAAGCCATTAGGATTAGACCTAGATAAATCAACAGGTATTGACACCCCATTTTTATCCTCCCTGGGCTCTTCCTCAACCACGTCCACAATACACAGCGGGTACCGATCTGCAAGCCACCTGTAAAAAGCCGGTACTCCCATCCTTCCTTAAAACAGTTACTCTATCGGTACTTCTCTTGTACAATAATTTTTCCCTTTAGCTTGAAAATTGAGCCCGACGAAGATGTTAATTTCAATTAGGCTAAATTAGACGTTGAAGAACTGTGATTTGTATGTATACGTTATACAATACATGTATCTATACATATGCAAATGGTGTTGCTTGAAGGGGTTTTTAAATGGGACAAGGTAAGGGTTGGGTGTGTCCTCCGTCCCTTTCTCTCTCTAGAACTGTGTGTGTGTGTGTGAGAGAGAGAGAGAGAGGGGGATAGACTTGACGATTTGGTAGGTGCTGCTGGGAATTTGCTACGATGACTAAACTGCCCCTATACAAGCGACTATATTACTTTACAACATACAACTGTGGAGTTTTGGTTCGTCAAATGTGAGGGGAACAATACATCAATCTGAAGCCCCTGTTTGGCTCAATTAAAAACAATCTTGGAAAAAAAACAAAAAAAAATGAAATAGTGATTTTTTTATAAAATGTATGATTAAAATCACACCTTCTCTTAAAAGAGATAATCCAAGGATC
>CAIGRQ010201863.1:0-10771 GCA_903798375.1 Fraxinus sp. D2006-0159 | reverse complement strand
TGATCTTTTATGTTTGAATTAAAGGCATAACGGTCCTCCAGTGACCGTTTGTGAAAGAAACTTAGACTCCAGTGACCGTTTGTGAAGTCGCATGAAATTTCAGCGATCATTTTTGCAAGTTTTGAATTTCAGTGACCGTGTTCTTATTTTTGCGTAAGTTCAGTGACCGTTTGTGAAATTAACCCATTAAAATAAGAAGCCGAGAAAAAAGAATAGAAACAAAAAGTGCCTTGTACCGTAGTTAATGACGTAATAATAATCAAGTGGAGAGAGAAATTTGAAATTTTAAAACACTAATGAGCTTTAATCTGAAAAGTAATAAATCTTCTGGGGGTTTTCGTTTTACCGCGGCACATTACCCCAAAAATCTAGGGTTTGTCAATGTCTCGTCCATTTTACACCGTAATCTAAAATCGAAAGCCGATTTCTTCAATATTTACCTGAACAATGCACTTGGATTTTCGATATCGTTTTTCAAGATTCACCCTACCTCACGATCTATACATACATTTCTTAGCATATCTTAGTATTATCATCGATTGCTTTAGCTGCTGAAAAACTCAATCTTTTGGCAACACTCGAGAAAGAGAGGAAAAGAATCTCCGATTATCCATGGCGAAGACTAGACCGGGCAAAAGAGACTTGGATTCTTACACCATTAGAGGCACAAACAAAGTCGTCAGAGGTATGCGCGTGTTTGCCACCTTCCCAGACCGACATTATACATACTATGCACGCGCACAAATGAATATGGAGAAACTGTGAAATAAATATTGATTCTTTTTCTTTTTAATAATAACGAGCTGACAAGACTGATTTTGGCTACATGCATGTTTATGTATATATTTATTTTGTAATTTGTCAATTGTGGATATTTTTCTTCCCACAGAGCTGAAATGTTGGGATTTGATTATACCGTAAAGACAGTAAAAATTGTGTGTGTCTAATTGAAACCTAAAATAAAATTGCTGGTTTGAATGTTATTTGCTGTGGAGTTTTTTAGGGACTGATGAGGATCCACGAGTACACATATACATGTATACAACACTATGTTGTGAGTTATGCATGCCGATTCTTGGTCCCATAGAAATTTTTTTTCTCAATATTGCTATTTTGTTATTGGTACATTACTTTCAGGCCTCCTGCATTTATATTTTTAATTTAACTGTTTTTTACTGTGCTAGGTGCATGAAATAGTGCCTTTTCTCCTTTTTGCTTTTAAACGTTTTTCCTTTTATTTTAATGAAGGTTGCGTTAAATGTTTGTATTTTTGCTGTACCTCGAGTTATTGAATCCTGTACTTGATTGTCTTGGATTTGAAGTTGGGGACTGTGTCTTGATGCGGCCGTCAGAAAATGATTCTGCCCCATATGTGGCACGTGTGGAGAAGATTGAGGCTGATAACCGTAACAATGTGAAGGTTCGAGTAAGGTGGTATTATAGACCAGAGGAATCAGTTGGAGGCCGGAGACAGTTCCATGGAGCAAAGGAGTTATTTCTGTCTGACCACTTGGACACTCAAAGTGCTCACACCATCGAGGAAAAGTGCATTGTTCACACTTTCAAGAATTACACTAAGCTGGAGAATGTTGGGCCAGAGGATTACTATTGCCGTTTTGAGTATAAACCTACCACTGGAGCTTTCCTGCCAGATCGTGTCGCAGTGTGAGTGAAGTAATTATTATTTTGTCCTCGTGTTCATTCTGTAACAGCTATGGTATTCAGAAGTTACTAAATGCTGCTCTTATGGTCACATGTTGAAAGGTATTGCAAATGCGAGATGCCATATAATCCAGATGATTTGATGATACAATGTGAGGAATGTAAAGACTGGTATGTAAATTGCTTCCTTTCTCTATAATGTTACCCATGTTCAAAATGTCGATGTATAAATTAAAAGTTGTAGATTGACATGTCAGAAACAAAGAACCCACATTTGATGGTCTTGAACATAAGATGGAACTGATATTTCAACTATCAGTGTGTGATTTAGTATTTGGATATTTTGTGACAAATCAAGAGTGTCTTTTCAATTGAGGCCTGTACATATGTCTGGTTTCCTGGGAAGTTTGTTCATTGGTCTCAAAAATCTAAAGAATTGGGTTTGTTTGCACCTTCACCAACCTGTATAAAATACATAAAGATTGTTACGTTGTCCTTTTTAGGATTTGTCTGGTTTAATGTTAAAAATGTGCAAGAGCACATTTCTATGAAAGAAAAATCTTGCTAAAGTAGATAC
Organism: Fraxinus sp. D2006-0159; assembly: GCA_903798375.1. Lineage (NCBI taxonomy): Eukaryota > Viridiplantae > Streptophyta > Magnoliopsida > Lamiales > Oleaceae > Fraxinus > Fraxinus sp. D2006-0159. The sequence goes on along the minus strand of CAIGRQ010201863.1, from coordinate 8,532 downwards.
TGTTAAAGGAGAATTTTCTAGCGACTTGATATAATTATGAGATGTCTACTTTTAAAGGAAGTGTGCTTGTGGATGTTTTTTTATATTCTGTATACTTGATATGTTGGTTGATTTTAGAATTTTCCTAGTTCTGAATTCTGCTTGCTTCAGTCTATATGCTCAATTATATGATATGCTAATGTCCACGATTTGTTTGTAAATCTTAAATTAATTTTCATATTCTAGGCTCTAATTCTTTGTATCTAGATGATCGAGATTTTCGAAATACATTTGCATTTGCCTTTTTTTAGTGTAAATATTGATGGCCAATACCAAAATCCATGTCCATTACGTTGTAAATAAATGGACAAGGGAATAAATGGATCTAGATTATGTTGCCGCTACTTTTGAAGCTTGTAGGATTCTCTGAGTTGAAGTTTTGTTCGTTGGTGTTTGTAGGTATCATCCTGCTTGTGTAGGTATGAATGCTGAACAAGCAAAGGAATTAGATCATTTTGTTTGTTCTGACTGTGCATCTGACATGGATGTGAAGAAGTCTCGTAACACTGCACTCCCAAATGGCAAGGTTAGTTTACATGAGAGCATTGCCTGGTCATGGTTGCTGTAATTTGTTTGAGCTTATCTTGTTTAAATGGTTGTTACATGAATATGTCCTAAATAAAGTGTGTTACCTGATAACTGTGTGGACTGGTTTCTAATTTAACCTTAATAACGATTCTGGTGGGGAAATTATTTTGCGATACAGCAGTTAAGACCCCACTCCCACCCCCTTCCTTTGTTGTGAAGGGTAAAAAAAGGAAATCCCTCAGCAGAAAACAATAAAAGAACATAACATAGTCTGTCTAACATGTCATTATGAATGCGTTTGAACAGTGTTGAAATTTAATTGTGCTATATATTTGTTTTTACTAATCTGGATCATTATTTTCTTGAGGAAGGGCATTTTGTAAAGCACTTGCACTGTAATTTGAGTCGTCGAATCCCTGAAAGAAGATGTCTAATTTATCCCTAAAAGGAAAGAAAGATGCAAAACAATTTCAAATTTGCACTCATTCTACCCTTTTCTTGAATGTGTATTTGTTATTAATTTTCTTCCAGAATGATGATCACTAGTTAATACACTTAATGGAATAGCAAGATACATGCCATCATCAAAATTGTGGGATACAAAAATTTCACAATTACTGATGGCAAAATCTGTCAGTAACAGCATTTGTTTTCTGCTAATAACCTTGTTGACCAATGTTTGATCCTATATAAGCTTCTGTTGGTAAGTCTACCAAGGGTCAATTCCATTGGTAATTCTTACGTTCTATAGTTGGGAATTTCGTGTATATTTTTAATATTTTATCATTTACCTATGGATAAAATCATACATATATTGAGGGCATTGACAGCAATGATGCCGGTGATGGTGGTGGGAGACGGATTGAGGGAGAGAGTCAAATGTGATGTTATAGGCGGAATGAAAGAGAAGAAGAGAATGGAAGGATCGCAATAAGGGGATTGGAGAAGGTTTTTATTTTTACCTTAATTTTCAAACTATCAGCGGACTAGTATTACGAAAAGACAGAATAGCTTGGTTTCAATACTTTGTTTACAGACGTAAATTGTATCTTTGTGCGTCAATGATTTATTGGAAAATATTAAAAATTGTCTTTTCCTTGACCCATTTTGCCATCCGATTTCGGAAACAACATAATTACCTAATTTTTTGATGAAGTTTATCTTTTACTTAGTTTTCCTACCACCACTTATTGTCCTTGTAATTTATTGGTTATATGTCATTTTTGCAATGGGTTATACTGCATCAATAATCTTGTTTCTTGATACGGTGGTGCCAACTGATATTCTATTGTGGGTTGAGGTGAGTGATATTGATGATGAGTAAATGATAAATACAACTTGTTGCTTTACAATATCTGGCTCCTTTTGTGTTTTAATATTCGCCTGATATGTATCCCAATGTTTGACTACTTTGTTTACTGCTCGTAATAGCCCTGCCTGAATGCATATTATGTCTGTCTTCTGATTATCTAGTAGTCGATTATGTAAAAATTGCTCTTCTATCTTATGAGTTATGTGGTAACTTTTCCTGATTATGGAACAAACATTTTCATCTCTATGACCAGATAAATGAGTCTTGCTATTGTTACCACTTTTAATACCCTGCATAATGTGCTGTGAATTTATTATCGTCGTTTGAAGTTTAGAGTCCATGGATGTATGAGGTGAGTAAACCTGATCTGCTGGATTTGATGGCTGTTGATTTTCTTTCACTTACAGTCTTGAGACATCACGTGGTACTATTAACCTGGTTGCCTACACTATCCATCGATTTTCATCACTGACAATTTTGGGACTTCATTTTGACTAATATAAATCTGGTCGAGAATTTGCAATGCATAGTGCATTCTAATTGAATTTTTCAATCTCCAGTCCATATTAGTTGTGAGCTTGTCCGGTTCATTTATTTTTTGAAGTTTGTAGCCTTTAATCTTTATGAATCATTTCTAAGAATTGCATTAGTAGCATTTAGTTGTTCTTGCTTGGCCTTCTACGTAGCTATCATTCTAAGCCCCTCTTTGACAACCATTAAAACATAATTCTTTTTCTCAACCACACATTTTCACAATAAAATATTCTACACGTAAAATCAAAACGTTTTCCTATTTTTTAACCACACGTTCTTTTGGAAAATCACTATTCCAAAACTCACTTTCTCAAAAAAAATAAAAATAAATAAATAATAATAATAATAATAAAAAGAATCATTTTAATGGTTGTCACACGCCTGCGCGTGGTTACTCTTTTCTCTAATGTGAACAATCTTATGTGCACAACATCGTAATAAGCTAGAATGTTACCTTGTGCAGGCATGTAGTACATTGTGCAGATCAGATAGTTCTTTCCCGAGCTGTGGGACTTCTCTGATTCATCTTACAGCTGGCTATTTTCATGTATTTAATAGAAATTTCACGCCCAAGATTTCAAGGCATTTGCCCTTGTGTATGTTTGATGAAATTCTTTGCTATTCCAGAATCTAGTACAAAGCACGTTTCATTCTTTCTTTATGTGAAAGATGTTTATACTTTCTCACTTTTATCTGGGTTGTCCACCTTTTGTGTATATATTTATTGCTCAAACAAAGCTTTGGACTTTTGCTGCAGGCCGAGCCCAAGCGTCAGAAGAGGTAGCTACATCCATTGGAGTGCTACGAAACACGAAGGCCAGCATTCCTTGCAAGTTATGTTACTCTTGTTGTGCTTTCCAGTTTTGTACAGTGCAGAGAATCGGTTCCTGTTCAACTCTAGTGTCTATTAGTAATTGACCTTGTTTGTGATGAAACTGTAATATCTAGGAGATGACTTTGTAGTACATTTCTGTAGCTTTACTCTGAAAGCTTGTCTCGTTCTGAAAAAAAAAAAAGAAAGTATGACAATTTTGTTTGTATAACAAAAGAATTTTCACTTCAAAACTAGTTAATTTGGAAAACTAAGAGAAAATATGTTCACAAAAAAAAACAAAGAAAACGTGAAAAAAAAAATCACTGGCGATTAAAATAAATTTGTATCTTTTTGAATATGCATGAATGGAATTATTTCACCAATAAATGGAATACAAAGTTTGGGGACTAAATTAGAAAGAAAAAAAGATTGGTGATCCAGCGGGTCCGTATCATTTTCTAAATTGAGCTGGTAGTCTCGTATTATTACCAGCTCGATTTTTGAATATAGTAAAACCATCAAGAACAGCAACGGTTACTTCCTGAAAAATTTGTGTTTTCATTTACAAAAAGCCAGCAATACTAGCTTTATTCACTCTGACAATGTTGTTACTTTTGCATGGTTTGTGATTAATATATATATATATTAAGTTTGCATAGGGTATTTCCTGTCCTCTTTGCTGTTTTTTATTGCGTGCATCGCAGACGAATCCGATCAATGAGGTGTATATTTGGTTTTACTGTTAAGTGAACTTGTTGCATACCATCAAGTTGCACTACATGCAAATGAAAGGCAAAATGCCCGATCTAATCAGGTGATTGAGAAAAAGAAATGAATTTTTCTGTTCATTTTACTGAAATATTACAAGAATTTGCCATTTTACACAGATCCTGGATTCAAGTCTAGCTGTTGATGTTTTATGAAAGTTGTGCACGTCTCATGCATTTGGTGAAAGATGTATCTGGAGACCTGTTGAAGATTAACATAAAATAAATAAATGTGTCGGTTTTCTAATCGCTTGAAGACAAGATTGACATAAATTCCCACGATCAACTTCTGGAAAGCACTCTATAGACAGGAAGCTATAACAAGCTTTACAGCTTTAAACATATTGTTAATGGATTCAACGTCCACATTTCCCATTCTCAGGTTTATCTCAGAAACATTTATGTAATCCCATAATCTTTAAATTGTCTGATTTTTTATTTTTTTTTCACTCATGACTTTTATTCTTTTAATAATGAAATAGGATAGAACTTTAGGTCGAAAAATTAAAGAATGCTTCTGGGGTGAAGGCTGAAGCTAGTAGAAAAAGACAGTAGAGTCAAATTGATGACAAGTCACACCCCACAATTCTCAGGGTCACCAGAAGTTTGGACACAGAAAGGAGGAGATAGAATTGCGGGTGATGGAATTGTGATTGGTTTTGCGGATTCAGGCATAAACCCTATGCACCTCAGTTTAGCTTATGATCCCTCTAATCCTTTCACTTTCAAATATTTTTTCATTTTTCTGGAACTTGAAAGGGGGCTACTATTTCCCAGTAACTCCTGCAATGGTAAAATAATTTCTGCTAGGTTCTTTGCGGCCGGAGAGCAAGCTGCTGCCACCCTTAATGCTTCCGTAGATCGACATCCTATTGGCCTTTGATGCAGTTGGACATGGCTGGTAAAACCAGTGTTTACAATGCGTAAAACGTGGAGGCAAAATTTCAAGTTTTACGAGTTTAAGTGAGTCCAGATGAAGCATAGGCGTAGAAGTAGACAAAATGACCAAAGCAAACCAAAACCAAGTCAATCCGAGCAGTTTGGTTCTATAATAAGAATTAATAGTTCTGATTTTTAGAACTTAGACCTATTTGGTTTTAATTGTGGTTCTATTCTAATTCTAAATTCAAACTCAATATTTAAGTTTTATTATTTTATACTCCCTCCGTCCCAAAAAGATAGTCTTGTATATTATTTTTGTCCGTCCTAAAAAGATAGTCATGTTTCCATTTTAAACATGTATTAAATTTTTCATTTTCACATATACCCTTATTTAATACATCTTGGTATAATAGACATCAACTACCTAGATAAGGGATAAAGGGTATAGATGGAAAAATATAGTAAAATTTNTAATACATCTTGGTATAATAGACATCAACTACCTAGATAAGGGATAAAGGGTATAGATGGAAAAATATAGTAAAATTTAATACTCTAACTATACTAACTACCATTTCTTAATCTGTGTGAAAATAACTATAGGACTATCTTTTTGGGACGGAGGGAGTATGTATTTATATATTAAAACGAATGAGCGAATCACAATTCACACCAAAATCTGAACAAAAAGGTCATGTTCTTTCGGTTTCTCATTTATCAATGTGAAGACTGCGGTTCCGATTTGGTTTCATATCTTAACAAAAACTATTTGGTTCTATTATAAAAAATAAAAAAAGACCACTGGTTCATGATTCGATTCTGCTCAATTCACATTGAACTAGAACCAAATGGAACTATGTCCACCCCTCGTAAAAAAATATTTTCTTATTTTTAATATTATTTTAAATTTTTAATCATTTTAAAAATCATTTAATAAATAAAATAATACTTATCCAACATATAAAATTATAAAATACTATATTTACTTAATAATTTCTACAATTAGTCAATTTTAAAATTTTCAAGTTTTCAAAATACTAACTAAAATATTTTTCATGTTTCAATTTTCAACTAGACAAGTCCTACTGAATAGATTTATAGGAACTTCATGCATGCTTTTGAAGTTTCAACAAAATAACAAGTAATTATATAATGTAGATAGCACTATAGTTTATATCATATTTAACTATTTATCGAATAAAGACATTTTTAACTTTATAGAGATAAAGTCTTTAATTAATAAACTACAGTCAAATCAAATACTTTTTTTCAAAAAAAAAATAAAAAAAAACTAATAAAGCACATCTAGGGAAGACAAAAGATATTTAAGGAAAAAATTCAGCCATTTAGGAATTGATAAAAGAAGGGCCTAGGCGTGAAGCGAGGCATTTTGCCCTAACTTCGAGCATAGGCGATGTTTAGGCGTCGCTTTGGCGAGTTTTTCAGAATACTGGGAAAAACTGATCTTGCTTATTTTCCGGGGAGTGGGTGTTTGATTATTATATGTTAATTTTTTATATGATGTACTAGGCACTACTAGACATGATCAAGAACAAGAAGTTAAAAATATGTTAGTGTAGTATTGTTGATTATTTTGTACCAAACATGCTCTTAGTATCTTTGTTTGTGCTTTCAAGCCGAGGGGCAGAACTTTTTTGCAGGCTCATAAAATAATGCTTCTGTATTAAATTTAGCTGCTAGATTATTGAAAATTTTCATTTTGCAGCCATGCCGCTAAAGCCTTCAACTGCTGCTGGAAATTATGAAGTTCCTAATTGCATGTGGTGGATGGTTTCAGATTCTATGGTCGAGCCAGCGGAATGGCGCCACATGCACGGTCTAATACTTAATCTCTTGTAATCTTAGAACTCGGAAATTAATTACTGGGCTGATTTGACCAATAACATCATTTATCACCTAAAATGAAAGAATCCTAACATTGTTACTGGGAGTTATTTTGTATAAATGAAAAAGAATAAAAAAAGAGAATTCCACGTAAAATCTTTTCACCTCTGCGATGCTCCTAGGAATAGTTTTTTCACTTTTTTTCTAACAGGATTGCAGTTTATAAAGCTGTTTATCCGACCATTGGAGCTCTAACAGATGTGTTAGCAGCAGTTGATCAGGTAATCATCTTTTCTCTCTAAATGATCGTTAGAGTTTAATGTTTGTCTCTTATTTTGATTTAATAACTTTATACATGACATGCATATAAAGGCTAATCTATAGTCTAGATACTATTGGAAAATAAAATATGAAATTCCAATTTTGTTTTGGGGTCTCTTCACTCTCCTGCAGGCAGTATTAGATTGGAGTGGATACTTTAACTCGTTATCTGACCCGATTCACCAACGAAAGATACTCTTACATTCTTAGGTATGTTTGAAATTTTCATGTTGTCTGCACACAAGGCTGGAGTTTTTGTTGTTCAGGGTGTTGGCAACCAGGGTCCCGGTCATTAAACCGTCGTGTCTTACAGCCCTCGGGCTGTTAGCGTTGCAGCTTGCGGGACAGACAGAAGTTACCCCAGTACTCTTGGTGACAGTCAAAAAGTTGGCCGGTGTAGGATTATCAGGTAACATTTAGTTCCGGTCCAATAGACGGCTGTTAATTTTTGCATAATTTAGTCTCAAACCCAAGTGTCTTTTTTGTCATCCTGTTCGTTCAATGTCTAGGATTGTGCACATAGTATACACTGTACTGTGCGAGAGTGTAGAAACTTAAGACCAAGATTGCTGGCCCTGTTGAACCATAAGATGTACAATTATAGTGTTCGCTTATCCCCTCAGTATAAACAACAAGATCACCATTGTGACATATAGGCTGAGAGAAAATATCTAGTGTAGTCTTCTCTGCAACAGGATGAGCCTTAAATCTGTTTATTTTATTTTGTTTTGCTTAGTATTCCTCTTGTAATCGAAATTAGGGCTTATTCCCTAATAGGTTCGGCCAAGACTTACCCGCATATTACTTGATAATATTGTTCATCAGATTAAAGTTTTGGCATGGGATCACTTGAATATAAGTTGGTGCTGGCTAAGGATGCTATTAAGGTAAACGGGACATTTACTAGGACTCCACAGTATATAGAGGAATGCCAGTATCCGGAGACACTAGACTCTGTACTTCAAAGCAGTGGGGTTATATGTACTTTCTCTGCTGGCTTCTACAATGGAACTTCAACTCTCACAGCCATTATAGAGACGGCAATGGCTCTTGAATTTATGGGGTTCGTCCTTGTTGCAAATCCAATTAATGGAGACTTCATAGATTCCCTTTTCTGTTCCTGGCATAATGATCCCGAAAACTAGTGATGCAAAAGTATGTATCGTCCCAATGTGCGTCTTAAAAAGACTTGCGTGAATTGACAAGATCTGAGAAATGATGATCTGTTTTTATGACTTTCGTAGATCATAGAACAATATTAGGAGCATGAAACTTACAGGGATAATCGAAGAGTTGTAATAAGATATAGTGGCACGGCAGCCATTAGCGAGTGAAGAATAGCTTCTTACATGGAGCGAGCGCCTATTCTTAGCAGATTCTCTTTTAAAGGGGGCCTGATTATAGTGACCATAGGAGGAATCCTGCTGATGTGCTTAAGCCTGACATTTTGGCACCAGGGCACCAAATTTGGGCAGCTTGGAGTCCCATGA
>CAIGRQ010201852.1:0-10595 GCA_903798375.1 Fraxinus sp. D2006-0159 | reverse complement strand
TGTATTATGCTCTTGAGTATTTGTACGAGTCGAAAATTAATTGAAAATCACGTCCAAATTGGTTTCTAAAAGAGTTTTAATCGAACAAGGAAAGCTGCCTTCGCGCGTGAGGATTTTTTGTCTCTGCACAGTAGTCAATATTTTGGCTATAACTTTCTCTACAAATATTCGATTGAACTGATTCAAGATACGTTAGAAAGATAATTAAATGAGCTACAATTCTTCTTGAATACAAATTTTCCAATTCGGTCGTTTACAGTGCCAAAAGTTGGTTTCAATATTTGACTAAAAATCTGGAATATATCTTGTGCGGTTGGAAATTGATTTTGATCATATTTCATTCTTTTTTGAGTTCTAATTCCATCCAATTCTCTTCTAACAATTTTCAAAGTATCATCTTGTGATCCGAATCCACTATTGAATAATGCAATTTGGTCTCCAGACTTTGGATTTCCTTCGTTTTCGCACGTTTTTCGTTCATTTCTTATAAATCTACCAATTAGCATTGAGTTCAACTTAACAAACATAATTTAAATCCACCAATTTACATTGAGTTCAACCTAACAAACATAATTAACATAAAATTAAGTTATAATTTATATAAATCACTTACAAATACTCTAATTTAATGATCTAAATAAGTGTACAAAATACACTTATCAGACTTTCCAAATTTAAGACAAACTCACATTCTAAATTAAAATGCTAATTTAGCCCATGTTTGACCTCCATTAAATTATAATTCACTTTTTTTTCTCTTGTTCTTATCAATCACACATTTTTTAATAAAATAATATTACATGTAAACTTAAAAAAAATTCAATCTTTTTAACCACATTTTCAAAAAAAATTATTATTCTCCTCATTAAAATGACAAATAATGGAGCCCAAACGGAGGTTTAGAGGGTCTTTTGAAATATAGTTTTAAGGGTTGACTTTTTAAAATAAAGAGTGTTTTATGTTTTAAAAATCTTGAAAATACTCATAGACATGTCAAATAGGATTTGTAGTCATTAAATTTGGCGTGGTGAAGACCTTGGTCAAGTTCACATGCATAAAATCTTGAAAATGCTCATAGACGTGTCAAATAGGATTTGTAGTCATTAAATTTGGCGTGGTGAAGACCTTGGTCAAGTTCACATGCATAAAATCTTGAAAATGCTCATAGACATGTCAAATAGGATTTGTATTCATTAAATTTGGCGTGGTGAAGACCTTAGTCAAGTTCACATGGTACCTAAGCTGAAACTACAATCGATTAGTCTAATTGGCCATAGAAATTAGGGGAATGTGATGGTTGAGGACTCTTTGATGTTTAGTTTAGATGTGGTATAGAAAGTGTAATTAACATAATAACAACATAGGGTAGCAAATCTGCATCTTTTTTCTACGTACTCATTTTTTACCGAATCATGCTATAGTGCCAAATTTTTTAGCATAAAGTTTGACATAATATCACGTGATATTATATTATTGGACTATTTTAAATATATCAGCTTTCCTATCAAATCATCTTTTGTCACCTCAAATTATGCCAAAGCATCTGTTAAACATTTTATGTCAAAGTGGCAAAACTCTTTTCAACCACACATTCAAAAATTAAAATATTCTGCACGTAATACATTCGGGGGTGGTCGAGTTGGTGGAACATGTACGGGAAACCAAATGTCACCAGTTCGAATTCTCTAATACTTCCTCAGTCGAGCCCGTCGCACCGGGCTTGTCGCTTGCCTAATGCGGTTTATCTCTCCTGTGTGGTTTGTAGGCTACTGCACATGGAGCGAGATTTACCCAGTGCGCAGTCACGAGCAACGGCTGCGGGTTCCTGCGTAAAAATAAAAAATAAAAATAAAAATAAATCTACACATATACTCAAAACATTTCTCTACTTTTTAACCACGCGTTCTCTCAAATATCACTTGTATTAATAGGGTTCTATGACCTATTACTGTCTATCAAATTAATGACTAATTTTACAACGCTTGGAACTTCCTGTTGCAAATGGTAATTTTAGTTTCAATTTGATTTGACGAGAAAATAGATTTTTAATAAATTTTGATAAAAATTAATGAAATATGGTTATGAAAAATCAATTTATAAAATTAAAAAGATAACTACAATTGTATAATGCCTGTGTCAGCAGTATAGCTGTAACACCCCAATTTTCATAAACCTTGAAGTTTTACAAAAAATCCAATTTCTTTACGTTAAAAGCAAAAACAATAGAAATAAAAATATAACGTTATTTTGAATAATAAATATCAACTAAAACATGAAATTTGAATTTCTAAAAAATTATATATAGTCAGTCAACTAATTAATAAACATGTCTTTGAACAAAGCAGTCTGCATCACCATCTCGCTCAATCGATCCAAACTAATCTGTAAAATTTTATAAAAGTGAGTATTTAGAAATACTCAATACAATACATGCAGTGTCCATTCACAATTATATAACAATAAAATAAACATTTCATACCACTCTTTTCTTATGGAGTATATCGGTGACAAATGGACGCACTCATCTTAAGTCATCTTAAATTTCCGAAGAATTTCATATCTTTTAATAAAGAACCTGAGGGTCCACGACAATTCATGCATAAATTACCGAATATAAAAGTATAAGGAAACGAACCACTTCAACAAAAGTATCTTATATTGATTTGAAAGGTTGAAAAGAATAAATCTTACATGTAAAAGTTCTCGTATTATTTTTCCATATTTTTTCATCTCCCTCTCTCCATACCATGACTCTCTTTATTTAATGCGGTGAAATAATAGGAATTCTTGCAATATATATAGTTGAAAAACTTAATTAAATTTGCATGCAACTAGAGTTGAAAAATGGTGTAATATAAATAAGTTGAATAAGAATTGATTTAAAATAATAGAATTATGATTACTATTAAATTTTATCAAATTAAAATTATAATTAAACTTTATCCAAATCATAAAAAGATTATAATCATCAAAATCAACATTTATCATCTCACACGTGGCTACCATAAAAATTTAAATCATAAACCAAGTTTAATTAATTACCAATCATATAATTAAGTTTTTCATTTTAAAATACGACACGTTGCCAACATGGACTTAGTTTCAAAAAAAATGACATTTGAATTGTACTACACTATTGTTTTCATATCAAATAAAAAATCACGTGTGATAAAAATTAAAAGAAGAAAAGAATTTTACTCAGTCAATATTGCAAGCCCCCACCAACTCTATTAACATGTTATTCTAATTAATTACAAGCTACAAAAATAGTCCAATATGAATACACTTATTTTCCCTCTATCAAAATCTAATTATTTGGTCAAAATAAAAATAATTTGAAACATACTTTACTTTAATCCTTCAACTTTTCAATATATTAATATATAGCATATATAACAAATAAATTATATTTTATAAAATTTTCGAGGCGTTACAAATAGCCCTTCTCATGTGGATATCCAGTATTCACCAAATAGTATTTATCTCCGCCCCTTCACGCGAGCCAGCCCACGACACAGCCTCTATAGGCGGTCTATCCTCTTGACACCTCTAGTCTGACCTAACACAACATGATAATCATCAAGTCGATACAGAATTTTCCTCCATCCAGTACAATAGATCAAGCCTCGAAACTCATATTTCAACACCAAAAATGGATAAAGAAAGCAGAAGTGCCTGTTAGAATATGCATTACAAATGGCGTAGAAGAAGGCCACATCTAAACCTACCACAACCTCCAACAAGCATATGTAGATGCTACTCACCATATATCCATCCACAAGTTCTCATTTTTCTTTAATACTAATGTATGCTTCTGGTATATTCAAAATATAACAGCTAGACTATGTCTTCTAATTTATGTAGCGATTTCATCGATCTCGGAGTGGAAAACAAAGCTCGGAAATGTGGTGGTTATATCCCTGCATTTGATCACAATTCACAACTCATAACTTCAATGATTCAATTATGCAACTTTCAGAAGTAACTTCACATTTTTTAGGCTTAGCCAGGGATAACATCAAGATACCTCAAATACGAAAGTGTCATTATCTTCATCACCGAAGGATTTCGCTCCACATAATTGTGCCATTCAGATTTGTCTATTTTACCGTCCCGATCTATATCCGCTTCAAGAAATGTCTGTTCAATGAAGTGATAAGAAAAGAATGAAATTTTCTGACAGAATCACCTCACGACATTACTAAATACAGCGCCACTATAATGCAAGAGCATTGAATTCCAGAAAAATATTATTCAAAAGCTCCAATTTAGGGTCCTGCATCACCCAATTAGGAAGCCAAACAAAAGATAAAATATACCAAGATCAGACATAAAAAAGTGGACCCTTTTTCCTAATTTGGTTTATTCTCTCTCTTTCACTTCTATAATTTCCTGGTAAAAACCAATGGAAACGGCAATCGTTGAGCCAGTCTTAAAAAATTTACAAAATTATAGCCACGAATAACAATTCAGTGGAAGAACGTAAGATATGGCAGTATACCTTATCAAGTATTATCTCAATACTTTCATCTGTCAACTTCATTTCAGACTCACATAAAAGTGCAATCAACATTTGCTTAACCTGCAGAAATCACAGACCATAAAGCAGTTTGCAAAACTGTGTCAATAAAAAGAACGGTTGACAAGATTGGTATAGAGAAAGGAGTAGCTTGCATTTTTTTCTTTTCCTTCGTTAATTTTTTTTGCCATTTGGTGGGGTTTGGGCTTGGCACCAGGGGAAGGTAGACACGGATTGGTGGTTATAACTGATAAAGGTAGTGACATGATGAAGATTTTATAATTACATTAAATGGACTCATACAGTTTTACATTAGGGAGTGATCAAATATTGTTAGTCGAAAATCTATCATTTCATATTTAAAATGAAAAATTCTCCATACCACACCCATGTCCAAGCTTCGAATGTTCAAACTGGGTACTTGACCTTAATTAAAGGGCCCACATAACATAGCTAAGCATGTTTGGGAAGTGTTTATAAACTGTTCAATTATAAATAGATAGAAATGAATGATAGAAAAGTGGGTATTAATTAGAGACCCACAAAATGTGTGGATAAAAAGTGAATTCACCGATTATAGACAGTTACTAAACATTAGCCAAACATGGGTTTAGTATTGTTTTCACATCACGTATAACGAAACTTGTGATAAATTAAATTAAACTACCTCTTGGCGCTCGATAAATCCTGTACCATCTAAATCATATAGCTTAAATGTAACTGCAATGTTCCAAATATTCAAGAGTTAATAAAAGTTTCTGCACTTAAACGTGAATAAAGGGAAAAACAACTGAAATCACAAACTATTGTGGCATATCTCTGACTCACAACTGATTTTATCTTCTTGAGGAGCATTTGGGTGAAAAACATTAAGTGATCTAACAAAGTCACCAAAATCAATAAATCCTTTTCTCTTCACATCAAAGAGATCAAATATCTGCAAGTGAAACAGAATTGTCACTGTAATGCAGAAGAATGTGAGGGGTTAAAAGAAACAAAGAAAAAGGAAGACAATCAATACTTCATTAATTAACATAAGAAAAATAGAAGCACGCTTTAGAAGTTGGGAAAGTTCTCAGTCGCAAATCTTGGGACAAGGTAATCAGGGTTTCGGAAGATCCGCGGCCCTAAATTACTAAATTAATCAAAGTGAAGCAACTGTCACAAAATAGGGAAGTGATTTTCCCCGTACAACAAAGAGAACAAATCAACTTAAGTTCTTAACCCTTTCTCATGCCTAGCAAAGTAGAGGAAAGGAAAACTCAACAGTTAATGAAATATAAATTGTTCACAGATCACCTATAGGCGAATGCTATGTTTCGGGGCCATATAAAATGGAAAAATGGCTTGCGTGTGCATTTCTAGCACTATGATGCCTCGTCGCTCTCCCAGCCAGAAAACCTCGTGAATCTCCCCCCTCTTCTTCCCCAGCTAGCTCTCTCCTGCTAGCCTTAGGGGGATGAGAGATATCAAATATACTCTGTTGTTGGGCTAGATGAGATTATTTTGAAAGGCGTTTTATGTAATTTTCCAATCATGTCTTTGGATATGTAATACAAAGTGATTAGCCACCCCTTATGTTATTAATTTTGTGTGCATGAATATAAAAAAATGGAATTTCATTGAGTGCACCCTTATTTGAGAATCCAAAATGAAGACATTTAGTTAAAGAAAGATAGAATAATTGTTTGGTGGACCAACTCCACAAGGTCCCAGTCAGCCAGACAAACCACTACTAATTAGTATCATATTGCTTCAGTTAAGTGCATTTATACCTTTTCAAGACAATCAATAAATAAATTACTCTCTACAGAAACATCCATTTGCTGAAGGTTCTCTACCGCTCAGAAAAGACAAAATAAAAATGAAACGAAATAAAAGAACAAAGCTCATATTTCAGTTGCCAATAGAGTAACTCAACGTTTACTGGTTGGTTAATACTTGGTGCTTGTGTGAAAGTGACTTTTTTGTGGAGAACGTGTTGTAAATAAGTAGCGAAAAGATATGAGGAAACATGAATTTTTTATTTTTTATTTTTAGAATGTGTGGTTGAAAATTAGTATAGGAAAAACTGAGTTTCAAATAATTACTTTCGCACAAGCACTTGATATAAAAAAAAAAAATAAAAAAAAAAATAAGTCAACCAACTCAAAAAACCTAAATAACATGCAAGCAACGTACCCGATTTGCAAAAAGATTCTCTCTTTTTCTGTTCTTGAACAAAGCCAATTGAAATTCTTCCTGCATTTCAAAAATGGTATTGAGTTCATATTTACACGCCATTAGGCACAAATAATTCAAATAGTTAGCACAATGCAAAATGGTATTACTATTATTTCCTTGGTAGGAGCAATAATCATATTAAATTAGAAAAGATAGAGGTAATGTAAAAGAAGATTTTTATTAAAATCACAGTCCAACACAGAAAACTGGGAAAGATCGTGTAGTTTCTCATGAAATAATTATTTTGAAAGCAATTCCATGTCCTGGTGCCACCTCCATTTAGCAATACTCGTTCAGATATTCATACAATGTTAAGCAAAAAAAAAAAACCGCTACATTGTAACAAGTATCAACTTGAGCATTCAAAATAATTTCAATAATTTACAAATCATAATTAACATTTTCACATCGATTTTAAAACAATAGCTCAATATAAAAGTACATCAACAATTTGATAAGAAAAATAGAATTAATTATCTAGTGTATTGCAGATGATAAAGATAACTGCTCTACAAGAACAAACTTCTTTCTAGTTATAGAGCCTAGACACATACAAATATTGATTATTTGCACAAGCAAATACCAAGTGATGCAAAAAATTGAAAGAGCATATTGCAATTGCATTTACTTCATGTAGGTCATAGAGGAACAAAATCTTCAAAACACCAGTGGGTTATATATTCTCATAACAAAAGAAACAGCAGAAACAAGAAGCATGAGAACCGTAGATTACAATGAAACATCGCATATGAAAAGTAAAAAGGAGGCTTGGTTGATGTTAGTGAAAATCACCTTATTTATTAGGCCATCATCAATCACAGAGCCACTAATGCTCTTATACAATTCATATAGTGCTTCAACTTCACTCACACTAACTGCAAAAGCAAAAACAGATTTATTAAATTTTATTATAAATACATAAACAACGACATCACAAAAACGCAACTACAACAATAATCCTGAATGATAAACGAATAAATGACTGCCTCAAAGGCTTGGTGCATTGTATTTTCTTAGGTATATTAAATATTTTTTCCTGAATGTTCATGCAAAATTAAATGACACGGTAATGTAGTGCATAAAATATCTCTGCAATTTTTAACTAGATGTGGACACAAACAGAAGCATTCCCAAAACTAATAAAAAAGAAAAAGAATTTTAATGTGAAAAACAACAGAACTATAACAGGGTAGCAAACACTGATTCTAAAACTTCAAAGGCAAAAATGAATAAAGATAGAACAAAAAAATATATCCTTAGGTCAAGCAAAACCCAAGAGAGAGAGAGAGAGAGTAACAAATCAAACAACTAGTCTATTCGTATAAAGTCAATTTCCCTTCAATATCCGAGCCAGTAAGTGATTGAAAACCAACTATAGACACCTCAGCTATTCATGCCTCATATCCTACCAAATGCGTCATGTCCACTTGATTAACTAAGCAAATCAGTAAAAGGCTTACTGTAGATCCATTATGTAACATTTGTGCCCCAGATAAAATCTATATCCTTGCTAAAATTTACTAGTGTGTTAGCATGACAAACTCATGTTGTATCATGTCTTTCTCAATTTGAAATGAAAAAGATTCAGCATTTTTCCAAATACTAATAATCAAAAAACAAAAGAAACCAGCTTACAAGCTGTTTGGGAAGCAAGCAAAACGGGGTCTTCATGTCCAGGAAACTGCCTTCTTGCCTTAGAACTAAAACAGCCCATTTACTGTAGAAAGAACTTCACCAATAGACTAGTGCGCCTAGCGCCTAGAGATCCACTACAAG
Source organism: Fraxinus sp. D2006-0159 (assembly GCA_903798375.1). Lineage (NCBI taxonomy): Eukaryota > Viridiplantae > Streptophyta > Magnoliopsida > Lamiales > Oleaceae > Fraxinus > Fraxinus sp. D2006-0159. The sequence goes on along the minus strand of CAIGRQ010201852.1, from coordinate 2,077 downwards.
ATATCATCAAAACCGTCTGAAACTTGCAAATTTCGCAAAAATTAAAACACCAATTGTTCCAATCAATTAACCCATATTGTCAGACAAAGATTTTATCTAACAAATCAACCAACCTTCCCCAGACAAAAGAATAAGGATGCAATGCCTACCTTAAGGCCCGTGAGGTGAGATGGCCAAAAATCTGCACAGGATAAGGTATTTTGTTTCAGAACGGTAGATTAATCAAGCAACGTTGAGAATTTAAAAAAAAAAAAAAATTAATCAGAAGCCAAAATCCCTAACAGAAATTACCAAAAAATCATACACAGAGGGAAAACTCAGCACATACCAGAAAAAGGGGCGGAAAACACCGCCTTTAACGAGAAAAAAATTGTTCAACCCAATGGACGAATGTGTAGAGAAAAACTGGAAACTCCGGGAGGAAGAATTGAGATTCAAAGGAGAGAGGGACAATAATAAATAGGAAAAAAAAGTTGCGAAAGTTTTAGGGCACGCGCAAATTGGAAGTGTGGGAAACGAGATAAATTTCGATTTGGGATTATGGAGGTGTCTGTTTCTTGAATTAGAAGAAATTAGTATGAACTTGGACAGTTATTTGGATTATAAATTGATAATTTAAGGAATTTATAATTTGCCTCACTTTAACTGAGGAAAATGTCACATAATTTCTATGATTGCAAAACATGAACTTGGACAGTTATTTGGATTATAAATTGATAATTTAAGGAATTTATAATTTGCCTCACTTTTAATTAAGGAAAAATGTCACATAATTTCTATGATTGCAAAACATTATTATTATTATTATTTACGTAGGAACTTGCAGCTGATATCCGTGAGTACACACTGAATAAACCTCGTTCCATGCACAGTAGCTCGCAAATTATAATTGCAAAAAATTTTAATTTAAGACATTATGGTCTTTCCTTTCGCATCCAAATTGATGGAAATTTCCTTTCTTTGTGTTAGTGACCATATTTTCCAGCCTTTTACTTTAGAGCACTTTGATATGTTCGAGAGGCTTGTTCAAAATAGATGTTATTAGAATGAAAATTAGACGTTGCACTAATTATCCCTCTTCTATTAAAAGAGGAATCATTCGTTTACTGTTCATTCTGAACGTATTTTTCATTTTCTCATTTTATCATTCTTCGTTTACTGTTCATTTCTTTCTTTCAAAAGAAACAAAAAGTTGGAGGAAAAATTATTTAAATTGAAGAGGATAAAAAGGAGAACCAATCAGATTATAAAGATTTGTTCAAAAATATAGGCGGTAAAAGGCGGTTGCCGATTTTGTCCATTTCCACACTATACATGCAAATGCACTAAATGCAATTACAATGAAATAGTTTCCGAAAGAACTATTATACAACATCCCCAGACTTCAGTTTTCTTCTCAACCCTTTCTATCCAATAGTTTACTGCAGCTTTCTTTGATTTACCCAACAAGCATACCATTCAATAGTATTTAACACTACAGCTAAGGGAAAAAAATTTAAGGGAAAAAAATGTTTATACAGCGACTCGGATGGTTGAGATTCAAGAAGGAGAAGAGAAGAGTATATAGAGAGATCGAAGAAATCTCTCTATAGTTTTATCAATTTTAGTTTTTGCCTAATACTATGTAGGTTTAAATTTATTTTTTTAGTTTTAGTTTTCGCCTGATACTATGTAGGCTTAAAATTTTATACAGAAGATGATAAAAATTTACAGAGAGCATGAAAGAAAAAGAGAGAAATCAAGAGGAGAGAGAAAACGAAAGGGGAACGAAAATGAAATATTAGGAATTTCGAAGATTGGCAAATTTTATCTTTGCTCATAAAATAATATAATCTAAATTCAAATCCTATAACAATCCTAATTATGTTATAGATAATTAATATAAAAAAAAAAAGAAATTTTTTTTTAAGAAACTCTCCGTGCGCACACGAAGAGTAACTAGGAAACAAGATGTTGATTCTTTTTTTGTTTTTTTTTTCCCTTTTTTGTAAACGTCAAACGCATTTGAATTAATAAAACTATTAATTAATTAAATAAATACAAAATATTTATTACATTATGTAAATTTCAAAATTAT
>CAIGRQ010201851.1:0-11734 GCA_903798375.1 Fraxinus sp. D2006-0159 | reverse complement strand
TTCATTTTTTCTTTTCCCCTCCTATGAAAACTTGAATTCCTTCTGGTATGTATAACCGGTAAACAATTTGCTGTGTGCTATTAAAATCTGCACTTTTACTTGACGTAATCTATCAGAGAGATATAATCTAATGTTGGAAATTCCTAAAATTTCCATTTTACTTGGTTTGATTGAAGTGTTCTCGAATCATTTAAGCTGTTTTCCGTTTGGGTACATTTCAGAAAGATNTCTAATGTTGGAAATTCCTAAAATTTCCATTTTACTTGGTTTGATTGAAGTGTTCTCGAATCATTTAAGCTGTTTTCCGTTTGGGTACATTTCAGAAAGATTGAATTGGTTGAAATGTGTATATATACGGAGTCATGATTATATGATTCTGTCGGCCACGAAGGTTATTAGGTCGACCAGTATCAATTTTGCAAGACACTTGTTTTTGCAAGACATTTGTTTTGATGTCCTGCTTCTAGATTATTGGAACTTATCGATATAGTTACTCTATATCGATAAGTTGTTTAATTGTTCAAGAGTATTCTTGTAACTTCACTAGTGAGCAAAGGCGTGTAGACAAAAATGTCGTAATTTTATTTTTACACTGATGAGCTTTAATTTCACTTAATAATTCCGTGTTCTACCTGTTCTGTCGTATTATTGTGTTGCTGCAAGTTTCGGACACCTTTTAAAATTTGCAATTTTATTTGTTTCATGGATCTCTAATTTCTTGTCAACTATTATAAAGATATTGCATAATTTTATACTCGCAATTCACCAGTTATTCCAAGTGAATAATATTATTTTTCTAAGAAGTGAACACTCAAAAGATTATGAACTCATGGAGTTTTCCTGAAGTGAAGGACTTGTCTCATGGTTTCAGTTTGCTTTACCTTATACCACGTGTCTGTTGATTGCAATGGTGAGTCGGAATCAGATAATCTCTATGCTGTATCATAATGAGCCGAAGTAAGATTGTGTTTTAACGTTTCGCTGGAGGACTGTTGATAAATCATATTATGAACTGACCCACTGACTTCTCTATGCCATGTTCAGTGAGTTCAGTTGAAATTTATCTTTTGTTCGTATGACAGTTTTAGTCTGGGTTCAATTATTAATTATATATATTTTCATCTGATACAGGCATCTTGTACAACATGCATCAGAACACACAGTTCAGAAGTCATATGATTGATTTGCAAACAAATCAGCAAGGTCCCAGTCATCTACATCCTGATCCTTGTGTCTTTTATGGGACTGCATCAAACTTTCTCCAGCCTAATATTCATTCCATAGTTCCTGCTCCAGGGTACCCTTATAATTTTAATTATCAACATATACCAGACCATCATGACGGTGCTTTATTATATGGGGTGACACAGTACAATGCTGTCCACCAGCAGCCTCTGGCCTCCAATCTTGATTTAACTGTTGCCGCACCATCAGGTCATTATAATCCACATGTGGCACCCCCATCTGGTTTTAGGCATTTCCCTGTTCCGGTAAATCATGGGGTGCATGATCAGTTGTCACTCTCAAGCACTCACAGAACTGTTGGTATTCCTACAGAGAACTACAGAAGAATCATTCCTTACACAGATGAAGTCGGAGGCTCATTTAAGAGAAAGAATGCTGAAGGTTTTCCTGGAAATTACTATTATCATAATGCTTTAGTGGGCCTTAGTTCTTTTGTTTCCCCTGTGACTTCAAGGCCAACTGAGTCCGTTCCTGCTTCTTTTCTGCCACCTGAGTATGCCGGTGATGACCCTACATCAATGGTTGAAAGTGGATCTCATAGAAGTTTGAGTAATAGACCTGAATCTGCTCTGGCACATAACCCTAATCATTTTCAAGGAAATCACGTCGCTCAATCAGTGCAGTTTCTCTGCAATCCTTGGTTGAACATGCATTTTAACTGTGGTGATAACGGCATTTGTTGGAACCAGGCTCTCAATTCACCCTATGTACATGGTAAATGTGCATTTTTTATTTTTATAAATTATTCTGGGCTTTCGTTGCCATCATTTGTTTTTGAATTTCTGGTTCTGTTCTGATGATTTTCTCTTTGCAATTCCCCATCTCCTTCTCTAATCCTTGGCATCTCAGCAAATGTGAACGGACCTTATGTTGAAGCTGGGAATATTGGCGTACAAGATTATCAAATGACGGCCATTAACAGAAGTTCTAGTGGTTTTCTTCATTCTCCCATTGCTCAGAGCCAACCCCATCTTCATCATCCACCTCCACCTATGCAAGGGGTCGGAAGATATAATTATAACTTTCCATCTCAAGTCGCTACATCTTCAAGTAGAACATCGACAATCAGTTCTTCAAATAGCAGCGTCAATGCTCTCCAAGGTGTTGCAGATTCTGGGCCTACATTTGTAGCACCTGTTTTGCAAACAGGCTTTCGGTTGTACGAACCTCATAGAAGGGAACTCTTACTAGATTCAAATGCAAGGCTCCCCAACCTTCCTCACTTTAGGTTTCTGCCAGAAGATGTAATGTTTTCATTGTTAATTTAATTTTAGCGTTTGCCTGTATGAAGTTCTGTTTCATTTAAATACCTTTTAGCTTTGTCATAACTGGCTAATTTGGTTGATGACTATGTTTTACATTGATGCGTTTGATGAACAAAAGACTTACAGTAATTTTTCGTTTTGTTTGTAATGGACGGACATTTTTAGGGAGTTGCCATGCTAGAGATTCCTGGCTATAATGAAGCAGGAGATTCTATAGATCAGCACTGGGATATGCGTCTGGATATAGATCACATGTCGTACGAGGTAACTGAGGAGGTTATATTGATCTGATGTGATTTATTTGTAAGATTTTAGAGCAGCTTTTGAAAATGGTTTTCCTCAGCTGTGCGACCATGTGATGTATGGTTGTCTGAGGGTAAAGACACTCTTTTTAAGTTGAATTTTTATAGCGTCGTTTCACTTTTATCACCAGTTTTCTTTTTATCTTTTTGTTCTAAATTAATCATTGAACAATTTGTGCATTCCTTCTACCTGTCGCTTGTATGATAGAATAATGACTGGGCGTAAATAGTCCATTAATGCATTAATGTTGTTTAAATTGGCAAAAATGCTTCTTTCTAAAAACATAAATGCATTTATGAAGCACAGATTAGTAAAATATAAGCATCTTGGCAATTTGGAGAATGAAACCAATGCATTAGTGGATCTTTTAAGCTGCATCATCAGTGATGTCATACAAGTTGGCAAATCCCGTTACTTTTGCTAGATAGCGTGCTGAAACCAAGGCAAAAACAAAATTCATTGACAAATTTGGACCAAAAAAAGCTTGATGACCAAAGTTACATAACATATAAGTTTGGTGACAAACAATATTTTTAACCCTCGTGTGACCTGTGACAATTCTTTTAAACTTATGTTTTCTTTGACAGGAGCTTCTTGCACTGGGGGATCAGATTGGTAGTGTTGGCACTGGATTGTCTGAAGTAGCCATTCAAAATAATTTGAGAACAAGAACTTTCACTTCATCGGCAGCTTGTTCGAATATTGAAGAGGCAGCATGCGTGGATCAGAAAGTCAATTTATGTGTCATATGCCAGGTATTATTTTATTTTATGAGATGGAACAAAAATGATGTTAGATCATGTTTATTGTTTAGTTAGTGTCAATAATCTGTCATTATGGAACTAATCTTGGGATAAATTAAAAGTGGTACAAGTTTAACGATATATTGTTTGGTACATAAATTGCAGATGTTTCAATCTCTTCTATTTGACATACCTCCCTCTCTCTCTCCCTCTATCGCCCACCCTATACAACACGATGAAAGCAGGAGGTTTACAGATTTTATTTTATTTTTGTTTTTTGTTTTTTTTATAAAAACCACAATTAAGGGTTTGTTTTGAGTCCCATTTTTTGGGAGAATAGATTTTGTAATAGTAGTCTTTTTTTTGGAGAATGTGTTTTTAAAAAGTAAGGAAAATTTTTTAGTTTACGCGTAAAATTATTCTATTGGGAGAACGTGTAATTGAAAATGAGTTTGGGGAAAAGTGAGTTTTTAAAAAATGGGGCTCAACCAGGGGCTAAGTCACCCAACTTACATTGTTTTTTCACTTGGGTCACCAATTTTTATTTTGTTTTATCTAGTCATTTAACTTTTGTTTTTGTTTCAGTTTTAAGGCATTTTGACCTCTTGAATTAACACTAATGTGTCATGATTAAGAAAAACGATGACGTGGTATGAAAAATTTGTTAGTCCATTATTTTTATCATGTAGTTTGGCATAAATGTTTATTGTTGGACAAGTTGCTATTTCCAAATGGAGTTTTATAAAGTAAAAAAGAAAGAGAGCAAGATTTGTTCAACAAGACGTTGTTTTGCCTAATTCGACGATATAAATGAAGCACCAACAATTTTTTCATGCCACATCAGCATTTCACATTTCCGTTAATTCAGCTGGCAGAGGTGGACACAGTGCTTAAATTGAAACAAAAGTTTTTGGCAACTAACTTGGAACAAAAAAAAGTCGATGGCCAAAGTGAAACAATGCTGTAAGTTGAGTGATTAAAGTTGCTCTTGACCCGATTTTTATATGCTAACCAAAAAGTGCCTCTTTTGCTCACACTACCATGGATAGCTGCTTCCGTTGTTACAATTGCATATTGTATGAAACAAACCTTTACATTGATGTTTGTTTGCTCAATCTTACTCTTATGTAGATTGATTATGAGGATCAAGAAAATATTGGAATCTTGGATTGTGGACACGAATGCCATGGAGATTGCATAAAGAAGTGGCTGCTCGTGAAAAATACTTGTCCCATATGCAAATCAACAGCATTGGTAATTGACAGGAAGGATATGTAAATAAAGGGGGCCATGGCAGTTGAAAGACCAGTTTTTAACAAATTGGGCCTTCTGTCATTTTACAAATATTCGTAGTACAAACTTTTTGGTTATGTATTTATGTAAATGCTTTCAGGCATAGAGTAGCAGTCAACGTGTCCTAAAACAGTTGCTAGCCTTTGCGTCCGTCTCTTGCAAAGTGTACAGATTTTCTCATTTGTTTGTTGAATTTTGCATAAAACCCTCTATTTACTTGTAGTTGATTTAATCTGCCGAATGCTTGAGGGATTTTGTGTTTTTTCCCCAAAGGTTTTCAATATTGGGTTGTCTCATGTCTGTTGTGAAAAACTGATGCTACCTTAGATTGTATGCACAGGATTTCTGGAACAAGTCCAATTTAGTATTTCTAGCAGGCAGTTTCTTTTAGGGTCTGTTTGATTGCAAATGTAAAAAATGGGTGGAAAGAAAATAAATTCAAGGGAAGAATTGCTTAGAAATTATTTTACTGAAAATTGTAATTAATTGTGTTTGATTGATATAATTTTTCACTTGAAAAATGTTGAAATGTTGGATCTCTTGGTGTTTGTTTGACTTTGTTTTTCATAAAAATTGTCCATCAAAGGGAATTATTTTTTCACAACTGTGGATAGAATTTCTTTTCATTGTCAAAAAAATAAAAAGAAAAATTAAAATTAAAAAAGAAAAGAAAAAAAAAGCTGGCTGGAAAACTAGTTCTCACCAAATTGGTGGGATCCACCAATTCAAGGAAATTGCACCCGTGTGAAGCAAATCAAGAAAAATAATTCCATGAAAAAGTTTTTGCATCAAACATGATGAAATGCAAAGTTGAAAATGTTTTCCATTTTCCATGGAAAATCTTGGGCTAGCAAACAGGCCTTAGTTTCAAAATCCTGGACAAAAGGTTCTTTAAGCATTCAAGATTACGAAGATAAAGTGCACCATTGATAAGTTGATGAAAGGATCAAGGAACTGAAAAATGCAACTTGTGCTATGATGCAATATTATTCAATATCTATCAGCACATTTGGGAATGTCTGATTGTAACAACTCATTCATCAATGATACGAAACATTGAAAATCACCATTTTGAAGAATTTTAATCCAGAGATCATGCAAACTGCACTATAACACAACAGAAGATCAGAGTACACAAATGGAACAATACAGATTGAAAGAGAGAAAGAGAAAAGTACTGTAACAACAGATCTCTTAACTCCAAAACTGAGCTGCTCTAGCTCGAGGATAATCACTGCAAGTATAGTGACAACAAAAAGAACTAGCACCGTTGAACCGGTTCATGGATTCATGGATCTCAAGGAGAACGCAACGCCCACTGATCCATGCGTCTTGTGATTAGACTGAGCAACAACCAACCTTCTTCACTGCTGAAACGTCATCCTTGGTCCCAACGTCTATGGTTTGCCCTTTGGGTAGGGCAGCAGGGTCGTCTCCAATATCAAGTGCCTTCCGACTAACCACATGGTATATCTGGGTGAGTACTTCCGTAAAAGCATTCCCGACATTCAGAGACTCGAGTGCAGATGTCTCCATAAAGTATGTATGCTCTCTCTCGGCAAAAGCTTTACCATCCTCTGTGGAGACAGCACGCAGATGACGTAAATCAGCCTTGTTGCCCACAAGCATTATCACAATATTCTGGTCTGTGTGATCTCGGAGCTCTTTCAACCATCTTTCAACATTCTCAAATGTGACATGTCGAGTGACATCATAAACAAGCAAAGCACCAACTGCCCCCCGGTAGTATGCACTTGTGATTGCACGGTATCTTAAGACGAATGGAAAATTGAGAATTAAGAACTTAAACATGCGATATAAACAAACAACAGATATAAATGAGAGCGCATGTTCAGTTCTGCACACCTATTCTCAGAGTTAAATGTTTCATCGATCACTGAACTTATACTTACGTCACGTTTTACTCACTCAACTTTAAAATGCTGTCAACTGATCACTTAACTTATACCTCCATCATGCTTTACTTACTAAACTCTAAAATACTCTCGAGTGGTCATTGAATTTTAACACATTGCACTTCATCACACTTAACATGTTTCATTAGTCACTGAACTTATACCTTTGTCATGATTTACTCATTGAACTTTCTGAGTGGTCACTAAACTTCATAATGTTTTCAAGTAAAGTTGATTTTACGTGAAATTCGACCGAAAAAAATAAACTAAATATCGACTACATAATGAGACTCTCAATTTAAGACGAGAATATTGATATTGGTAAATAAGATATAATTTCTCTAATTGTCAAAAGCTATGTTCAAGGGAAAAGAAGAATACTAGCTTCAAATTGACATAAATCTTAATTTAGATCATAATCTTAGTCGAGAAAATAAATAAAGAAAATTATTTCTTTATTTTGATTGAGATTGTAGACCCTCAAATCAAGAAAATAAAAAATTATATCTCAAACAGGCTATGTAATTTCGATTTAGATTCAATAATATTAATTAATACCAACAAAATATAATTTTTAGAGTTGTCACAAGGTATTTCATGTGGAAACAAGGGCATCGTTTTCGTGTAATGTATTTTATACTTCAAATTTTTCAATTTTTGAATAGTTGAATTCAATAAGTAAAGTTCAGTGATCAACGCATTTTAAAATTTAGTCAGTAAAGCGTGACGGAAGTATAAGTTCAGTGAGTAACGAAACATTTAACTCCCTATTCTTGCCTCATATAATGAATTCACGACGAGAAAGATTGAGCAATTTGTTTGTAATTGAAAAAGCTTTCAAGGGCTACAAAACCACACACATTTATCCTGAATCACTCGACTTCAATATTGCAGTTTCATCCTTGCTCTTGTGCAATGAAAACTGCAGAAAACGTAGACATATTCATTTGAGCCTCAAAACATAGTCCAACTATTAAAACCTCAGAGAAAATGCTTTACTTGCCACAACAATCTAACCATAGTCCTTAAGCCTGTCCCAAAACTTCCTTCTGATTGCCCAAAAAATTTAAGTTCATTCATAATCTCCCAAAACACAAAATATCCTCCATAGTTATTTATTTTTCTGTCTTCTACTTTCCCTTGTACCAAACATGGCCTAAAGTTTTCCTCATTAATTTGAACCCCACCACTAATAAACCCTAATTTCTCAATTTCCTTACAACAAGAGCAAAGAATTCGAATTCCAATAATTTCATAACAGACACAACAATAAAAAAGTTCAATTTACAGAAAAAAATTAAAAGTAAAATCAGCGAGCAATAAACTATAGTACCGTTCTTGGCCAGCGGTGTCCCAAATCTGGGCTTTAACAATCTTATCTTCTACACTAATGCTTCTGGTGGCGAATTCAACGCCGATAGTAGACTTTGACTCCAAACTGAACTCGTTGCGCGTGAATCTGGAAAGTAAATTCGATTTTCCAACACCAGAATCGCCAATCAAAACCACTTTGAACAAGTAATCGTAATCATCTTCCGCCCTATATCCTCCCGCCATCTCAATATACAAGTTTATATCTTTCTAATTATACATGAAGAAACCCAGTAAAGCTAGTATGGGTTGAGAATTTATCAGAAGGAGAAATGGAGAATTCAAGAAAATTGGGAAAAAGGGTTATATGGTTGAGCCAACTTTTACCAGCTGGTTTAAAAAAGTGATTGAATGATGTAAATCAGTTGGGAATACGATGAGTTAATTATTTCATGAACTTTGGGTATGGTACTATATATTTCAAATTGTACCATATTACTAGTCGAACTTTATTAAGTTGCACTCCGTTGCACATTGGACAACTTCCATTTCTAGCACCTTCGTATGTGGAATCATGCTACACAAATAAAAAGTTCAAAAATAAGGATGACATGTGTCAATACATGATTGGACATTTTTAAAAAATCAAAAACACACCACCTAATTATTATATGTCACGTTACCCAATCTCTCCACAATTATTATATATCACGTCACCTTATCTCTATATCCCTATCCTTGAATATGTCCAATGAGCATTAATCAAAATCAAGTGCCAACTCATTTAAAGCGCAACTCAAGAGCACGCCTTAGCCAATTGAAATCAAACCGTGAGCTCCTGAATTAAAGCGCCCAAAGCAATTTTTTTTTTATTTGGTACACAGGTATCCCAACTTAGCCAGACTAATTTCCTAGACCACCAGCCACAGACCCCTCAGTAACTGGCGGAGGTAAACCGAGAGTTATGTCCAAGTTGTCCAGGGTTCGAGCATCCCTTATACTCTTTGCCCCAAGGGAGCCTCCCTCCATGGTTATTACATCATCAAGTTGTTCCAACCAATATTGATTATTACATCACTCAGCTGCTCCAACCAGGAATCGAACTCCACACGCTGTGGTTGCAAGTCCAGCAATGTCCTTCCTTTGCCAACTTGGATGTGCCCCGGGGGCCGCCCAAAGCAATTTTACCCAACAAGGTAATGGCAATAAGGATGTTCTGGAAGATATGGGTTTTATTGAGCGGGAAGTTCTAGGGCAAACTGCTCAGCTTGAAGATGCTAAGGTTGATACAGAGGCAGACTTCAATGGTTCTGGTGAGGATTCACGATCGTCATAAATGAGTCCAACCAGAGATTGAATACTGTCTGACAGTTTCTTTATCCTTCACTTAGAAGGCGATTGGAGCTTTGAATACCAGTTTTTTGACCTTATAAATCTTTATTGTGATCTCTCTCAGCAACGACGGAATATAGATGGATCTTCAAGTTCGTGGTTGGAAGCCAGTCAAGAATCGTGAGTCTGATTTATCTTATGGATTTGAAATGTTTGCCAGAAAGAATAACGACAAGCAGAAATCTTCAAGAAATAACACAAATCAATCTCTAAGATGCATTTTGTCGTCTTCTTAGTATCATCGCATAATGATGATCCATGGAACTAAAGAATAAAAAAATTGTAGCTCTATATTAACTTTCGTGCCCTCATTCACGTGCGTGCCTTGATGTTGAGGAAGTCTGAAAACATGAGGGCAGTTTGGTAATTGTAAGCTCCAACACCTATCACATTTGCACAGTTTTGTCAGAATTTTCACTGTACCAACGGTTACATTTATTCTACATATTTGAGAGAATATGCAACAAACGGGCTCTTATTAGCCAAATCAAGTATTAAATAAATAAATGATCATCAAAATGCCAAATTCCTAAATTCAGGCTAGACGAGGAAATTACTAATTAGAGAAGACAAATTTGGATCTTATTCATTGTCGAGTCCATTGAACCCCTTCTTCCTCTCAAGCAAGTAAAGGTGAATTGCACTGTAAACAATCGAGCTGTACTCTTATACAATCTAGCTCTGATCTAACATAACTCGAATTGAGATTTGATTGATCGAAGAGGTGTGTCGTACCAGTTCTAGATTTCTATACTCGTGACTCATGTGGGTGAGCTTACACAATTCTTTTTATTTTTTTTTGTTTTCTTTAGAAAATTATCTGGTAAAAGAAATGTGTTGAGTACAACTTATTTTTTCACTATTATTATTTTGTTTTCTTTCGTTTGGATCTATGCAAAGGAGATCAAACTCTGAAAAGAATGATCCTTAGCCTCTCCTATAATTCGAGTGAATCTTTTATTTCATATCAGAATATCACAACGAGAGGCCCACCCTTGGGTCACATCGGCACATAACTCTAGATGATGACCGCGTAAAATATCTATAATAATATATTAAATATCACATCAAGTGAGAATAATTTTTTTGAACGATTTTGACCCTACTATAATTTAATTATTTCAATAATACCTTACTTTTCGTTTTTCAATATATAATAAATACTACAAAATTCTTATCATGTATGAATTTCGTGTCATTAATTTTTAATTAATTAACATTCAAATTAATTTAGACTTAACAAATCTTGATCTAGATGAATATATATTATTATTATTATTATAGATGAATTTATTTATATTCATGTATCTAGAAAATTTAATGGGTGTTTAAATTCATGTATTAAATTAATTCTTATGTACCAAATATATATAAAAAAGTTGCTCATTTGTAGTTTTTCATCGTCACGAAAAATTTGAATCATGGAATCTGTGTTTTGATAGTACAATTTTCTTTTCTTAAACTTTTATCCTAAATTTTATTTTCTTTGTAACGTTTGATAATCATCAAATCCTCCCTACAAGTTGATATCAAATATTACTTTTGCAACATTTATAATGCACGTTCAACTTGACTGGTATAAAAAAAAAGTATTTACAAGTAGTCGTGTTTATAAATAAGTAAAAATGAGTTATGAATAAACAAATAATAATTGTGAATTTTAGCAAGTGTTTATAGTTTGTGTACTCATTCCCACATTAGGACAGGACTATCAAAGGAGAGCCAAAAGTCAAGATGGATTATTGGGGCAGGGACGATTTTGGGTTGGATCCCAAGCGGGAAGAAGCGATTCCATTTTTAAAAGGTTCAATCCTAACTTTGAGGGTCTTCCATTGCCCCGTCCTTAGAGTATTGTGGAAGAGGTAAATCGCGGGATGTGCCTCAACAGGTCAGGGTACAAGAACTGCCATATTGGTGCCCACAAAAAGTTCAATTTCAAACTTTATTATAGACAGGAATCGAACTCTCACACTGTGACTACTACCTCACTCATGTCATTTGCACCATTGAACTATGTCCAGGGGGCGAAGCGATTCTATTTTAGGGCGCGTTCGATATGGATTAAAATTCAACTAAAATTGAAAATATAACCGTTATTGAATCTCACTCGTCTAATAAAAGTCAACAATAATTGCTAGTTTTTCAATTTTAATCCGATTTTAATCTCTACCAAACACCCTCTCAATCTCAAATTCATGTTAAGGTATTAACGAACAAAATCGTAACTTTTTTTGTTTTTTGTTTTTTTTTTGTAAACCAATACACT
>CAIGRQ010201839.1:0-22649 GCA_903798375.1 Fraxinus sp. D2006-0159 | reverse complement strand
AAGTTTGTTTTAGATTGTTGAGGAACCGATTTAAAACAAATAAAAGATAATGAAATGTCATTATCTTATGAATATATGGGTTATGGTCTCCATTTGAGCGTGTTCTTCAATAATCTCTACATCCCCATCAATAGATATCAAAATTGAAGTGAAGTTAATCAAATAGAAGATCGTGATCCATTTAGACAAGGATTCAATTACCATGGATAACAGTATGTTTTATGTTTCTGTTAATTTTTAAGATTTCAATATGGAGTATGGACTATGGTTTTATGAGAAAATGATTTGATTAAAGTATACAGATTAATAATTCATTTTCCGGTTTTCTATCATCGTAAAAATTGGTTATGGCTATAAAACTTTAACATTTACGTTTCAATGCTTGCAATTATATTTATACACATAATATATACAGACATTCAGAGGAAAAAAATCAACTTACTTAACTTTCCTTGATTCTTGATATGAAAATGAGAAATCCTTTGTTTTGAATAATCAAACATTTAGTAATTATTCTTATAAATATTCTAAAACTATTTAATGTCTCATGTGGTTGCCTCCTAAACTATATTTGATATATATATATATATAAGTTTTTTTGAGTAGTGTTGTTTTGCCACACTAGGATTATAACTTTAATCTATGTGGTGTTAGGTAATAGGCTAAATGAAATGTGAAATGAAATGACTTATTTAATTGTATTTATCATTTAATATTACATTAATGCTATATAAATTAGGGTCATAACTCAAATGAAACTAAATAGCTTTACTCAATTTTTTTTAGGATATCAAGCAACAAATTTATATACTTGGTCGGTCCAATTTTAGGCCCATACAAAGATCATAGACTCTGTAACGGAAGTAATAACCCTTTCAAATAAACCCGAATCAAGGTCTCATGCTTTACAAACAATGTTGGATGGTTGTGAACAGTGGTGGACCCAGGATCTCGAGTCAGCACGGGCGACCGTGGATCATCGATCGTTGTCGACAATAAAATATTAAGAGTCCGGTTTGATGCTATTTTTTTATTTTTTATTTTTGCAAAAAAAGCATTTTAGAATAGTGATTTGATGGAGAATGTGTGGTTAAAGATAAGAAAAGGTTTCAAATTTGCATGTAATATCATTTTATTGAAAAATGTGCGGTTGAAAGAAAAGAGAAAAATGTATTTTGAAAAAAAAAAGTGGAATCAAACGAGTTCTATAATTTAATATTTTTTTTTTCAAACTAAACGTATATAATTTTGTTGTAAAAATTAACAATATTCACCAAATGATATTGTGTCAAGTTTTGTATAATTCAAATGAATTGTACGGGTTTGGATTTTGCCAATTGCATTAAAACCACTAATTTGTAACATGTATTGTTTTTGTAAACTCAATATCAAATTTCATGAATGTCACAGTGGTCAGGCGTCTAATGTTTTACAGAGGGGTTGTGGGTTCGAATCCCCTCCTTTGTTCCATTTGATTTTGGCAAAAATTACAGAATTAAACATATTTCAAATAAATTGTTAGCAAAAGGATTCAAAACATGGACCTCTCACGTGAACATGGACGCCCTACCCAGCTAAGCTACAAAGACTAACTAGAAATAAAAGAACATACCAGGTATATAAACTGAAATGGTTATTCACTGTAAAAAAAAAAAATAAAATAAAAAACTATTCCGACGGACCCAACACGTGCTGCCGTCGGGGCGAGCTGGGTCGACACTAGTTGTGAAGACAACTTCTTTTCTTAATCATATTTATATAAAAGAAATGCTTGGTGTTCAAACATGGATGACAACTTTATTTGTAGAATGCCACGTGACATTTGTCATTGGGCAGTTTTAAAAAAAAGTTATTTTTGTAGCCAATAATTTTTTGTCAATAAAATTGTCATCCATAATTATACAGATAATATTATACTTCGGGTGTGTTTGAGCCACATTATTTTGAAAGAATATATTCTGGAATAGTAAATTGATAGAGAATATGTGGTTGAAAAAGAAAGAAAAGTTATTGATGTAATAAAAAATATTATTTTATTGAATAATGTATTATTAAAAATGATTAAAAAAATGAAAATAAAAATTTTAATATGTAACAAACAGGAGTTTCATGTCAAATCTAACCCTCAAAATATGGCGTGAGAACTTGGACTTTCAACTGTCTCTTACAAGCTCAAGGGCTGAAGTCAAACAACCTAAGAACCAACCCCAAAGAGGCGGCACATGTCCACTCCAAATAGTGAAAAAAAGGAAAGAGAGAAAACTTAGGCATCGTTTGTCTTTTATTATTTCAAAATATTGTTTGTTACAGTAAAATTCACCATCACACATTCACCTAATAAAATATTCTATACACAAACTAATAAAATTACTTTAAATTTTCAACCACACATTTTTAAAAAAATACTATTTATTACTCTATTTCTTGTATAGTCATGGGAGAAACACATCAATAGGAAGATGGGGCCCTCAGGTCATGTAACAAATATGTCTCCATTAGTTCATACAATATTTAATGATTTTGATTGGATGACAAATAGTGTTTAGGTCAACTTCCATACAACATTTGAGCGCCGCCCGCCTCCGGTGCCGCCGCCCATCAATTCGCCAACCACCATGTCTACCCCTCCAAACCACCACCACCACATTGACATCAACCCTTTGACAATTTTCCAACCAGTAGTACTTCAAGATGTTCCATCTGAAATCCAAGAAGACTCTGCAGAAAGTCAACAGGTACAACCCCAAGAGCAGCAGCAACAAATGTACAACCTCCAATCAATCAACTCCACCATAGTCATCAGGCAATTACCCTCTCAAGGCCTCTCCTTCCAGCTTTGGCCTGCCGCCACCACTCTAGTCACCCTCCTCGACAGCAACCAAAGCTGCATCACCAACCCTATCTCCGTCGTCAACGGCGGCGACGCTATCCAACACCGCCGTATCCGCATTCTTGAACTGGGCTCAGGCACTGGTGTAGTTGGCATTGCAGCAGCTGCCATACTTGGTGCTAGTGTCACAGTCACAGACCTCCCTCACGTGCTGCCCAACATGCAGTTCAACGTCGACGCCAACGCCGAAACATTGAAACTCCACAGCGGCGCGGTCGAAGTGGCGGCGCTTTCTTGGGGTGACACTCAAAACATGGAGGCCATAGGAAGAGGATTTGATGTGATAATGGGGTCTGATATAGTGTACCATGATCATCTATATGAGCCTCTCCTTGAGACCCTCAAATTTTTTTTGTTGAAAAGTGAGAAAAAGATAATTTTTTTGATGGCTCATTTGAAGAGATGGAAGAAGGAATCTGCGTTCTTCAAGAAGGCTAAGAAGCATTTTGATGTTGAGATTATACACAATGATGAACCCTCTAGTGGATCTAGAGTTGGGGTGGTAGTGTATCAATTTGTTGGGAAAGTTTGGTGCAAAATTAAACCCGAAGTCGATCGTTCTTTAACTCGGCCTTTAATGTAAGATCTTAAACATGTTTGCTTAAAAGCAAGTCAATTATAAGTTACTTATTGCAAACACACTTTCTATGTCTTGAACAATTTAAGCTTGTGGAAAACTAAGCTTACATCAGTGTGAGTTCGCCACCACACGAGCATTTCCATTGACTTTTGGAAACCAATATTTTGAAGTACAAATTATTATAACCTTATAAATCATGACAATACTCGCATGTAAGTGAAATCTATTCAATAAATACACTCGTAGATTCGGCAAAATAATTTAGTTTAGGTAAGTATTTGTTTTACAACAAAAGAAACTTTCAACCAGCACAATGAAACTCCAAATACAAAACCTCACACCATTCAAGAATGCAAACCTCACTTTCATGCAGAATGTACAAGATCCTCGATCTATACTGCTCGTAACTTCCAGCAAACAATTGCAAGCTCTTTAATCATGCATTTATATCGAAGAGGTAGCGGTTCTCAAAGAAAAGAACAAACTAGGTATCACTTTCCATGGCTCGCGGATCACATTGAAAATTTTACTTGCCACACGCAGAGAAGGTGATGTGTTTATTCGCCAAAAAAAATATACTCACTATCACCTCTTCTGCAACGGGGACCCTTTTACAACAGCTTTCATATTTTGTGAATCTTTAAAGCATACGAAGTGCACAATCGTCTTGCCATTGGGATAAACTGCGAAGACGCTTGTACCTATCTTTTTGTTGCAAAGAGAGCACATGCTATCGCTGGTGATCTTCACAATGTTCTTCCTTTGTTTATAGAGTTCGTCTTTTACCTGTTATACACCATCATATATTAAATGAAAAGACTGTTGCAGTAAAACCAGAACAAAGTAAATTCAGATTATGTTCTGAAAAATAAATGAATATTTAATAGAGGAAAACTTTAGCTTGGTTTCACTCGTCACCATTTAAGACCAAACATATTAAGTGAGTTCTATGCATGCTCTCAACTCTACCAAAACTATCTTGTACAAAATACACAAGGGAACCTAAATAACAAATGGGTATTTCACTATGGACATTGGACTGAAAACATACTAAAGCCATCTATGATTACACTATTAACTTCTCAATTTGCCTAATCTATTGTCAGAAAGAAAAAAAACAGTTCACATCATACAGTTTGAGTAAGAAAAGCCACCAGCCATGCCCCTTTTAGTTAGCACGGCATGCTTCATAGAACAGAATATAGGGAAAGGATGAGAATCAATGTATGAAAGAGAAGTAAGTTTCTCCTGTTTATACCCTTGAATATTTAGCAGCAAACATACCTGTAGGTTTTCACTCTCTCTCAAGCTCTTTATCACTGAAAAATTCCGGTATGCTTCGCTGGATTTCCTCAAAAGTGGTCCAAGGAAAGGAAGCAAGTTCTGCAGAGAGCACAGAAGGAAATTTTTTTACCATGATGGGAAATTTCAATAAACATTTACTACCAGGAAGAAACAGTTTTTGCCAAGAGAGAGAACAGATATGTATTATATAGCTCATTCATCCCAGTGAACACTGGAAACCTAAAAGATGCAAGGAGAGACATATTTCATACCGCTGTTGGTAAGGTACCAGGTAAGAGTATTACCTTCAGCTTAGTATCCCTAGGAAGAAGCCTCAAGGCCTGTGCTCCATTTATTCGATCCCATCTTTTGCTCAACAAATCAAGGACCTTATCAAGCATAATGTTAGAAGTTGCTTCCTCGCTGACATCATCCCCATCCCCATCCCCATCACCATCCACATCACCATCCCCATCACTCCTCCCACTGTCAGTGCCACTTGCACTGGTTCGATTGTCCTCAGCTCCTTCAATTTCTGCAATCTTCTTGGACAAACGGCCTTTATTTTTACCAGACGCTGTACCAAGTTTTGGGATTCCAGGGCTCTGAGCAGATGTCAAATTAGTGATTCTTTTTTCGAGGTTTTTGGTTGTCTTCCTAGGATTCAAATATATTTGCAGTAGAGTTAGGTATATGCCACTAGATTTTGCTGAATGTTGGAGTCCAGACTCGTATATCCGATCACAATAGGACAGTGCTAGTTCAGGAACATGAAGCTATAAATTACATGGAGAGAGGAAAAGGTTAGCATTTTTGAAATGAAGAGTTGCTCCAAGGAAAAAAAGAACAAAAAGAAAAAGAATGAACAAGATCTCTTTGCACATGGAACCAACATACTACATTATATGTGGCACACAACGGATGCATTAAGTGCCTAACATATTCAGCCAGATAAGCCGACTTAACAAGTTTAGCAACTCAGTCAAAGAACTGTCCTTGTAGGTTATGATTTAGCATAGTATAATCTCGTGCATTGAGGCACCACAAAGTTCTTGATCACTAAAAGGCCAACAGCAGGCAGCTGTTTATAATTGATCTGGCTGAAAAAGGTACATGTTCGATCTTATAGACAGTATTCACTTGCTGATATCAAGCCAACCAAGCAAGCTTCAGGACAATCTCAATATATTCAGAGCTTATACTCAAGAAAACTAAGAGATGCATGCAGGAATGCTAATAATATAAAAATTTCAAGATAGAAATGCATGCTGCATCAATGCATGTCTCCTAGGCAAAGAGCATTACAGGACAGAAAACTTCAGCATGAAAAAGTACCTTATGAACGTATATGGACAGAGCAAGCTCATGTTGATTTATTTTTCCCAAAAGAATTGCACGCTCTTCATACAGAGCATCTGGGGGAAGACGCTTCAACAATACCTCTGGGTTATACCCAGAGATACTATCCAACGCAGACAAGAGTTTCTTCCTTGTAGGAGAATATGTTTTTTCATCCCATTTTTGCTGAGAACTAAGATCTGAATACGAGTCAAGCACTTCTGAGAGATAGATTTGAACCTGCCATGCATCAGAAGATACTGTAAAAGATTATAATCATACCTAATAGCAAATCACGGTATAAATAAGAAAACAACTAGGTTGTTTGTAGGAACAAGCGGCATATTTAGAAGGGGAATTATTATTTTTTTTCAAATTGAGGGGAAAAGGTTTGCAAACTTCTTCTAGAGGAGTAACCCTTGGTGCAAAGTCATCAATAATTACCTGCATGGATTTTCTTTTATAAAGCAGGAAATAGTATATTTTTACTTAAAACAATGCGAACATGAAAGCTGCTAAAGAAAATGTAAATTCATTACCATTTCATTCTGCAGATGGCCTGAAATGCTATTTTCATTCATTGCAAGCATAAGTTCCAAATATGTAGCCTGCATATTCGGGGCATTCTGTTTTAAATAAGAGTTGACCAAGTCCGCTGGAATCTTCCCCGATAAGAATAGCTCAATGGTTTGGGTTGGACAGCTTTCAAGAACAAGCATGGAGAACTCTAGCACAAGAATGGGGTCTGTCCCACATAGAGGCTGCGACAAAGATATAATGAGAATCAGTGATAATTATCAAAAATAAGTACTAGCCATCCTAATAAATGGTCGTGAAGAAAGAAAGTGAATGGTGGAGGGGACATCATTGGAGAACAATGTCGGGACGGGGTGAGAAGTAATTGCAAAACTTAATACTAGAGTAGTCAAAAGACAAGTTTCTCCTATAACATACACGCTGCATAATAAAGGTACCTCCACATTATTATGCTTAGCATATTGATTCCAGTGGATTTATTATGTAAAATGCAGAAACAAACGGGTAGTCTTTAAATAAACTAAAATGGTAATCATATATGTTAGACATGATGTCATCATAATTCAACATTGATCTTCATTTATTACTGAGATCACTAAACCTACATTTTCCTCCTGCAAAGACTGAAGCTGGAGATGGTGTAGCATTTCCTAGTAAATATACAGAGGTGGGATGCCAGCAAAAGATGATTGTCTATATGCACAACACATTGTAATACTGGTAACAGAAAGAAGAGGTCTTGAATCTATACAGAAGGAGACAGCTGAAAGCCAATTATTGTGTCTTCAATACAATGCCCAAAAAGAAAAAGAACTACAACCCAAATGCATCACATTGATATATCTACAAATGTAACAGTAAAGACTAGACAAAAAAGATGAGGAATAGTTAAAATAATTTTAAATGGCAAACCTGTTATTGTCTTTTTGTTTCAACACATTCTATTCAGCTACCTTGGAAAAGTTTACCAAGTTCAGTTTAATAATCTAATTTTTATCCGAACCTGGGAACCCAAATGGCTTCATAATTTCGACCACCGTGATATAAAATGGTCCAAAAGAGTCACATCTTACTTTGAGATATTCAATAATCATCTCGGGCTTGAACTTCTGGGTGAACTCTGGAGGTGGATGGTCCGAATTTGAGTCCTCAATTAGTTTATGGAGAAGTTTGAGAGCTTCGCGATGCATTTTATTGCATTTGTAAAGTTCTAGCAGACACACATACTGATTCCTTTTTTGCAGAAACTCCTCGCATATTTTTACATCACAGTAGTTAGTACCCTTCAGCAGTTCCAATGCAGCTGAAGATTGTCCAGTTAAAACCAAAGCCTGAAGCAATGCAGTGTCCAGCGTAGCTGCCATATCCCTAGCAACTGAACTGATTGGAACGTTTGATCGTCCCTGTGAAATCCATTAACAAATTAACAATAATTAGACAATAATTTGGACATCTAGATTCTACTTTTAGATGTTGAATGGCTATCTACCCATTGCTGACATAGTCAAATTAAGAAACATCATTTCAAAAGTTAGAATTAGAGAATCAAATATGCTAGTTTTGTTTAAGAAAGCATCCTGGAGCACTGTAGCACATAATGAGCAATAAATGTTGAAATTTGATCATTCATAATTTCATATATACAAATCAAAATAAAATTTCGAACTCTCTAGTCATACAAACAGACATGTCTTTTTTATTATGAAATAAAAAACCATTTCTGTTTGTGACCTAATTATATACCAGAGATAATATTTTCTAGTACCAAGTTATGCTCAAATCTAGATTTAAGAGAAATAATAGAAATTTCTATCAAGTTTTAAAGTTGTTATTTTAGACTATTAGTTTCTGTATGACCAGCTGGTAATGCAAAAATTTTGGAGACAAACTGATGGTACGAAACTGAATAGCCAATTAATTATGTTCAAACTCAGGTAGGCTAACAAATCCAATCTTTACTTTTTCCCAGACGGGAGAGAAGCCAATTTGTGGAAAGATGGATACTCAAAAGGGGATAGGCGGTAGTAAAAACCTGAGCATGTGGCATATTTGAACTTGTGTAATACAGAATCCCATCGATATGAAAAAGAAAAGGAACTGCACTAGGTAGACAATACTTTGCACAATAAAGTACAACAAAGTTGAATTTTTAAATTTTAGGACCAATGGAAGGGTCTTTACTTTGCATGTTCCTAATGTTCAATTTTTAAACATTATAATGTGCAAAAAATAAATAAAAAATAAAAAATTGACAAAAGAATAACAAATAAACCAGGGCCTTTCTTTCTTTATATGGATAACACAAAGACTTTACTAACATATGCGCCCCCACGCACAAGTATTGCTCTTAAAAGACGGTAGTGAACTTTGTATGAAGGTTTTATAGCTGGAAAATGATCTAAGACAAGGCCTACGACATTAATTTTTTAACAAACAGTAGTGATCAGTCAACTGTGTAATTTCTATAAAGAACTTGTTCATAACTGAAAAATGATGTAAGACAAGGCCTACCATCTTATTTGTTAAATAAAGAAAGGTTGTGACTCAATATGTGGGAATTTTAACCAGTGAAAATTCATGAAAATAGATTAAAAAAGCAGTATCAAACAAAAACATGGATTCCATTGCTCAAAAGCAATTTAGGACGCCACGTGCTATACACCATACTCCAGAATCTCAGAAATACAAATTCTTAGTTTCCAGTCTAGATTATGTTAAAGGATATGTAGAACGCCCTTTATCAAGTGGGTTTGACCTCTTACACCAGCTTCAATTCATCCAAACAAAAATATACGAGTAACCATGTGATTTGGGAAATAAAAACAATGAAGAACTTATGTGGTAGAGTGCTAACTGGGTGCCACAACCCTATAATCACAACCATCAGCATTCTGCATTCTATTGATCTTTTACAAGCAGTGCCTTCATTTTACTAAAAAGACATAACAGTACCTTAAGATGTTTCAAACTATTAAAAAAATTATGTTAAATCAATAAGGATTAATGGCTTGGTTTCTGTTCACAACCACCTTCATTTACCGTAATGAAAGGAGATGTCACATCACATGCATGAGAACCAACCAAATATCAGGATATCCAAAATTTTCAACTCTAATTACAATTTTGGTTAATGTGATCTTATCTGGAGCACATAAGTATTTCATGCTTTCCTCATTTCCTCTCTCTAGGAGGAGGGAATGACCTTGGCGAGACAGAGAAAGTTCAATATGAGTTCTCTCTTAATAATCTGAAGCTAGAGGCTGCGATCGAAGAAAAAAAGACTAGAAGATAATAAGATTAAATCACATAAGCCCTAATCTGTCTTTATGCTTTTAGCTAGCATGTGTGGCAATTCAAAGTCATAAATTTGCTGCTTTGTTTATATGCAAGATAGAGCATTCCCTTTCCCATGGCTGAATTCATTTTTTGGGACTTCAAAAGTATATTTGGGAGTTTTTAATGGGACATGTTATAACTTCAGGTAACAATTTGTCAGTTCTTAATCTCGCCAGGATTTTCGAATGTACTTGAAGCTGGAAATTGAAGAACAGATTGCAAATATAAAAATAAATAAAATTTCTTGGCAAGTGACTCTTCCTTAACTCCATCGAGAATATCGAGAGGATACCGCTTTTCACATTAAACCCACAGCTACAATCTACTAATAGAAGTAAAAAGGCTTAGTTTGCATACTCCCTCTCATAACTTCGATCTTCTTTTTTATAACATTAACGCACTACTTTTTTCTCATAAATCTGTGGAAAATGTTATCTTTTTCAATAAGCAGATTTCTGTGATTGATAGATTGCGAAAAATGTGGTCTTTTCAATTGTAGCAGAACTTCTGTAATTGACAGATTTAGGTTAGTTTTTTCTTTTTAAACATACTTGTTTCCTGATTTATCGGATTAGATTTGATTCAATTTAGTAAGTTATTTTTCCTTATACAGTCCTTTGTAACTACCCAATAAATAGTTGTGTAATATAACTGAAAATAAATAGAAAATACAATTTTATTCTCCCCAATACCTTCTTTCATGGTATCAGAGCCAATTCCCCACTGGAGTTGGTAATTCTTCTTAAGCCTCCATTTCTAGAATTTCAAAACTCTGGCCCTCTATTACTGATTTCTCAGGCCTGTGCAGTCAAACAACTTTCCCTGACACGTATTTCTCAGATTCTTCAGTTGAATCAACTTATATTTGTGAAACCATCGCTGGGAACAGCAAGAAGACTTCTCTGCTAACACCAATACCAGCAGAGAATCTGTCGCCATAACTGCATATCACCAACCAAAAGCTAAAGGGTCAAAACTTTCTCTATTGGTTCCAATCTGACAGTTTTCCATTTGAGGCAGAGGAAAACTTGGCTATCTGACTGGTTCATCCAAAGCTCCAGAGGAGAGAGATCCAACTTATTATACATGGGACACAGAGAATTACATGGTCATTTCATGGCTCGTTCCATGGAGCCGGAGATTGGTAAAAATTATCTATTTTTGCCAACTGCGACGGACATCTATGATAGAAAACAGGAGACATTCTCTGATCTTGGCCATTTAGCACGGACATACAAGATTCAGACTTGAATACATGACTTGAAGCAAGGAGATCTCAATGTTACGAGGTACTACAATACACTAAAAAACCTATGGTAGGAACTGTGCCTACTCTATGATTTTGAGAATAAATGTTCAAGTGATAACTCACAATATCAGATAATGGTGGAGAGAGAGTGTGTATTCAAGTTCCCTGCTGGATTAAATAATGAACTGGATGAAGTATGTGGGTGCATACTTGGGAGAAAGCCTTCGCCCTCAACCAGAGAAGTTTTTGCAGAAGTTCTAAGGAGGAGAGCTGTCGTTCAGCCATGATGAATGTTGATTCCCCAACAGTCCAAGAAAATTCAGCCTTCATCTCCAAAGGACCGAATATCAATTCCTTTGGAGAAAGGAAGGGAGAGAGAAGCTGGCGTGTCATGAAATCGTTCTGGTCAAACGAAGGATAAATGTTGCAACTATATGGTAAACCAGCAAATTGGAAAAGTAGGAAAGCGCAAAACAGGGACACCCGTGGAATGCAAGCCATGGTTGATGTACCTGCAAATACTGGAAGTATTACAGTGGCTGGAAAGTCGGAAGGGACATCAGAAGCTATACCGAATTCTAGTAAGGAACAAATGGAACACCTCTTGAATCAAACTTACCCCAATTCGTACCATTCTTGCGCTGTAGCTCCAAGATGTAACCTCTCGACTGCATTTAATGTCTATACCCAAAGGAACAATTCCTGGATCTTTGATTCTGGATCTTGGATCATATGACCAGCTTGTCAAATTTGTTTTCATCCTATAGTCCATCTCTTGGTAATTTAAAAATAGAAGTTGCAGATGTATCTCTTTCACCCATTGCAGGAAAAGAATTAATTTCTGTGTCGAGAAATCTTGTGTCAAATTCAGCCTTCCATGTTCCTAATTTGTCTTGCAATTTTTCATCTATCAGTAACTTAACCAAGGAAATTGTGTTACTAAATTCTATAATTTCAGGAACTGCATTCGGGGAAGACAATTGGCAATGTTAGAGAGTATGAAGGTCTATCCTACTTGGAGAATGAAGCAACTATGAGTGGACAAGCACAAATAAGTTGTGAATATTCCCATTCTGTTGAAAATGAAATAATGTTGTGGACCTGTGGGATCGTAGATTAGGCCACCATATCTTTCCTATTTTAAAACGTTGTTCCCTTTATTATTCAAGAATAAGAATATTTATATGTTTCAATGTGAAATTTGTCAATTATCAAAACAACAATGTTATTTTCCTTCACAACCTTATAAATAGCCTACACCCTTTTCACTAGTACATATATGGGGTCCATCATGAACTACGACCATTTCAGGAACTCATTGGTTAATCACCTTTATTGATGATCATACACGTGTATGTTGGGTATACTTGTTGAAGGACCAGTCTGTTACTGAAAAAATATTCAAAAAATCTCATTCAATGGTAAAAACAAAATTCCAGAAAAAAAATCCAAATCCTTCGTTCCGATAATGAAAAGGAATATTCTAGGAAACTATTTGTCCACCCATGAAATAATACGTCAGCCCTCTCGAAGAAATGCTCCTCGGCAAAACAGTATTGTGCAGAGAAAATAAACATCTATTGGAAGTTGCTCGATCAATCATGTTCACTTTGAGGGTTTCTGAACAGTACTGTGGAGAGGCTGTTCTCATTGCCTCTTATCTTATCAACTGCATAGCTACTCAAGTTTACAAATTCAAATACCTTTACAATTCTTCTCCCAAATCTTTCCAGATACAAGAATTGTACATTGATCTGCCACCTGGATTTGAGAGAAGTTATGTAGCACATAAGGTATGTAAACTAAAGAAGTCCCTCTACAGACTAAATAGTCTCCAAGAGCCTGTTTTGATACGTCACCAAGTATATTCGTAGCAATGGATACTCCCAAAGTAAAAGGAATATCGAGATGGAAAGACTCAAAGGAATACTCACCGGAGGATTTGAAATAAAGAATCCAGGTTACTCAAAATAATTTCTAGGCACGATTGCTAGGTTAAATAAGGAAAGAATAACGCTATTTAACCGCCACTGGGGTTATAACCCCTGTCTATGTGGTATTATATGTGGATGATGGGCTAAATAAAACGTGGAATTAAATGATCAATTTAATTCCACTTATCATTTAATACAACATTAGCGCCAAATAGACTGGGGTTATAACCCCAGTGGAACTAATTAGCATTACTTTCAAGGAAATATTTGTTTCCCAATTAAAATATACTCTTTAACTTACTCAAAGAGACAAGTATGCTTGGAAGTAAACCGGCAGAGAATCCTATTGACCCCAACCACATACTCGGTCATGAGATCAAAGGAGTGAAATGAAACAGTACCAAAGGTTAGTAGGAAAATTAATTTTATCTATCTAAACATTGCATTTGCAGTTAGTGTAATCAGCTTATTCACACATTCTCCTGTCTCCTGATGAGAAACACTTTTAAGATGCATACAGAGTCCCAGAGTATCTAAAAAGAACTCTAGGGAAGAGCTTATTCTTTGGAAAAATGGTCACATGCAAGTGGAAGTTTTTACGGATGCCAACTGGTTTGATTCTATCAGTGTATCTCGATCATCATATGGATGTTGCACCTATGTTGGAGGAAACTTGGTGACATGGAGAAGTGGAAAGCGATCAATAGTTCCAGGGAGCAATGCTGAAGTGGAATTTAGAGCAATTGCATGAGGAATTCGTAATTATTATGGTTAAAAAGGTTACTTGAAGAACTAAGGGTATCTATGATTACTCCTATGAAGTTATATTGTGATAATAAAGCGGCTATAAGCATTTCTCACAACCCACGATTGAATAAAGCATGTTCAGGTGGATCGTCATTACATCAAAGAAAACATGGAGAAAGGTGATTCATTTGCCCTATGTACCAGTGGGAAACAAGTAGCCGATGTTCTTACAAAAGGACTTCCAAGACAACCATTCATGTCAATAACTAGCAAGGTGGGGAATGATCGACATATTTGAACCCGAGGGGGTGTGGAAAAACTGATTTTTTTTTAATAAGTAGATCAGTCTAAATGACATATTGTGAAACATTTAAATTTTTTTTCAATTGTAGCAGAATTTATGTAATTGACCGATTCAGGATCGTTTTTCCTATGTAGACATTTATTTTCTGGTTTATATGATTAGATTAGATTAGGCCCATGTTAGGTACGGTTAAAAAATCTGATTAAAATCTAAGTCAAAGTCAACAATTAGTTTCAACTACACATTTCATAGGACTCATTTATCAAAATCTGCTAAAACTCTTATTTAATCTCTGCCAAACAGGGGCTAGATTTGATTAGTTATTTTTTCCTTATATGTTCCTTTGTACTACCCTATAAATAGTTGTGTAATATTAGTGAAAATCAATAGATTTTAGAGGGTGTTTGGTGTAGATTAAAATCAGATTTTTAGTGGATTGTGATAGAAGTTTTTGAAATGTGTGGTTGAAAAGACATAGGACTCATGAAAAATGTGGTCGATATTGATTGTTTGACTTTGACTTAGATTAAAATCAAAATTTAATCAGGCTCAAACATGCCCTTAATCTCCCTAATACCTTTCAAATTTTCAAATAGAAGTTCACAGAAACAAATTAGCGTTACATAGAGGAATAGCAAGCCTATGTTACTTGAATGAAACCCCAAGACCCTGTTCCACTGAATCCAAAGGTCCCAATATATGGCATTTGACATGTCGACAATATAGGGGCACAACCACACATGACGTACATAGATAAGTTTAAGCAACCTAGTCCATCTTACAAAATCAACGCACTTAAAGATGATACCCAATTATAAAACCACTTCGGGTTCATAAATGAGGTCAATACACATGGACTTCTAGTCTTCTACTTAATCAAAGCTGCAAGTGATTTGATTAATGTCTTGATGGTTTTTGATGGAACAATTGCAGCATTTAGCATCACAAAATACAAAAGCAAAACATAACAGCATACCTTCCCTGCTTTCTTTGAGCGACTAGTTCCATAAGCTACAAAATCATTTCCAACGGCATTAGAAACAGCCTCCTCAGTTCCCTCAGCAGTGGCTTTTTCAATAATGCTGTATCTCTTCTTCTGCAAAAACTTAATGAGAGCCATGAGAGTGTTGTGGCTCATTTTCTTCGATTCAAGATCTGCACTCTCCTCTGAGTCCAATACATGCAGTGGAGGTGAAGATTCCATATCATCTGACATGCCAGAGGAACGTCTTGAAAGATCTGGAATCTCCCCAGTGATATCCGGGTACTTCTCCGGATCAGGCATTACAGATGACTTTGGTAGTATGATAGATGGATAAAATGAGAGAACATAAGTTATTTCCACTTGAGATGCTACAAAGTGTTCCATGGCCTCCTCGTAGTTTCCGTTTTCAAACAAATAGTGAGCATATCTGTACATGTATAATAATTCAACATCACAATTTTGCACATGCAATAAGTTCCAGGTGAATATTCAACAGCATTACTTTACATATGTCTAGCTTCCAGTTATCTCTTTCGAATAAAATTGTCCTGTCAAACACTAAATAAGTAAATATGCAGTCAGTCAACCTGCATCTGTTCTCCAATCATTTAGCGTCTCAACATTGTTATAGTCTCTTGAATCAACATAGCACAGGGTTATTATGATTTTTTTTCTCTCTTATGTTCCTTTACATAATTTCTATCCATCCAATCAAAAAAATAGACTTATTTATGCCATATAACAATGTATCATAGTTCGCAAGACGGCATTAATAGGCATTGGAGATATCCTGTTAGGTTTTTCCACATTACTAGAAGTATTCCTGAGAATTCAGACTGCTCTTGGTAAACCACATAAACCTTTGAAAAAATTAAGCACATTTTGCCTGTTTAAATATATTATTTGACTCAAGTGTACAAAAAGCAATGGAGTAACTGTCTTGCTAGCTTGTTATATTCACTCATACATAGCGTGCAGACTCAGAGAATTATAGCGTAGGATAAATACAAAATCCCAGCCTACACAACTAATCACATTAAAATGAAAAATGGAAAAAATTCTAAGTTACCAATGACATGGTAGTTGTGTGATACAGATGACACAATTGTAGAATGTGTTTGTTGTTTCCTATCTAGCAGCATTGATGAATATCAACTCAGAAGACCTGGGTCACTACTGTAATGTCCCAATGCCGCATCTTATATTTTCTGATCTTCAGATCAGTTTCATCTGTAGCTCTAGTTGAAGGAATCTAGGGCTTGCCAATTTTTTAGCTTTTGTGCAAAATACAATTGATCCAAATGTAGCCCCCGTTTGGGCTCCATTTTAGAAAAATAATACATTTCTCTCTATCTTATTTTCAACTATACATTTTCCAATTTTTTAACCACACATTCTCCCAAAAAACCACTATTTCAAAATATATTCTTTCCCCCAAAATCTATTTTTAATGGAGCCCAAATAGGGGCGTAATTATATTGACCTCAAACCATCAAATATGGTTTTGTATGTAGATATGCAATTATCATCCAGAAGAAATAGTAAGGAACACACTTCTTTCTACGTGAACATATAAAGTTAATTTTAGCAAATTTTTTATCTGTTGGTATTCTGACCGATTCTTGTTTCAATTTAAAGAATCATCACTCTAAAGATTGCTTATCGCCCGAACTATTGAACTAAGTATTAGAATGACATTTGAAGTTAGCTCAAAATATTCAGTTCCTCAGGTCCATTTGATTTAAGGTCAATAACGTGTTGTCATATCTTATTCATTACTTTCAGTCTTGGTGTTGTAACAGAAATAACCTGAAAAGATTGGTGTCTTTTTTAAAGTTCTAATGGTATTGAGTTCCTTATTATAAAAAAAATACATCTTGACTAATATAACTATGTAATACAGCTGAACTTTTTGGGGTCCAGAAGACCAAACACCTACACCAAAGGCATTGGCCATCTTATCCTAGACTTAAGCTAAGTGATTATGCATGGAAACATTTGTCCTAAAAGTCTGTTACCGATAGGTGCAACTGATAGACTTAGAAAAAGAAAAATAACAGGTTACAAGGGCAAACAACTACCTTATATGAATTGACTGCTCCTTTGAGGCTCTAAGGCTTGAATCTTCTGGCGGAAGTAGTTTGCACAAAGCCAGTGCTTCCTCAAAATCGCCTGATGCTGTTAGTTGTACAATCTGCGGGATAAATAAACAATTTTCACGTAATTGTTATTAGGTTCAACAGAGATAGATTTTCTAGGCTCTCTCAACCAGTTAGTTCTTCTTTAAAAACGTAACATTCATATCATACTATAGAATCTTCTTCATTCGAAAAGTTAGAGAACAGAAGGGCAGGAAAAGTTTAAATTTCAATTTCTATCATGCTTTGACGTAGACAGTCATTATGTTCCATGACCAAACCATAATGAAATTGTTGACACGACATTGATACAGAATGCTGTGTTGTTTTAGACACAACATCGCTTCAAGAACTAGCAATCGCCTAAATCATAAATGGACACAATGAAGGAAACTTTGCTGAGACGATCAATTTTATACTGCTTTGTCAAAAAGAATCATACTAAATTGGTTTCATGGTTCCCAACACCAAGTTCCTAACACTTTGCCATTGCAATCACAAAAAATCTTCATGACAGAACAGACTATCGGAAATACATATTTCAAAAAAAGATGGAAGTTCATTGGATTCTCTAGATTTTGTTATATACCTGTGCACCAAGAGGAACAGGAAACAAGCCATAAACAGAACTGTCTACAGCTACAATAATAACATGGTTGCTTTGAAGGAGCCGCCGAACATTTCGGAGAACAACCGTTTGTACCAATGGATAAGGAGATCGAAGGGACCGTATCTGCATATTCAGTAAAACTAGAACTGAAGAAATGCAGACAGTAAAAGGAGAAAAAAAAAAATCATTGTTTGAAGTTCAGGATACCTCAATGTGTCTTGGTAAGAGACCTACAGCATATGGCTTCTCAATGATAACGGCTGCAGGAGCCTCTGACCAACAAATCCTGCCTTCCTGGAGAAGCTTTCCATTTTGGTCAACAAACACACCGATATTATCCTGAGGGAAATGTAAACAGCTTATTGTTATTTTATTGAGATGGATGCTAAAAGACACTAATTGACAAATAAAGATGGATATGATATTGTAGTAGAGATATAACTATTCAGAACAAACTGAATAAAAGAGAGCAAAGAATTGATAATGGAATAAATCCTTCAAACTGAAGTTATAACAAGAGTTTATTCTCAACATCTAGCTTGGGTTTTGCCTAGACGTATTGAGGAAGTGGTGCGGGCTTGGAGAAGGAAACTTCGTGATAAAGATCGCAACCTTGTTTGGAATCTTATCCCGAGTTGCATTGTTTGGTGTGTGTGTGTGGAGGGAAATGAACAACCGATATTTTGAAGATCAAACACGGACCATTGAGCAAATTAGAAAATTATTTTATTTGACTGTGTATACTTGGTTTAATGCTGCGGTTAGTAATCCTATAGAGGGACTGCCTAACTTCATGTCTTTTCTTTCTTGTATGTCTTGATAATACACTTCCTGTGTATTCTTTGTGATTAATAAAACTTTCTGATTACCTATAAAAAAAAAAAAGAATTTGTCGATGCAAATGAACTTTATCTATATACTGTGACCGCATGCATGTTAACAATACGGGGATGCTGACAACTCTTGCATATTGATCATTTTCCCACAGAAATCATCTCCTGAGAGCAAACCCAGACAGTGATATGTACATATGTGCTGTATTAATCATATATCGAAGTGAACAGAAGCATACATAAGGTATATATGTAAAGGTTGACTATTTTCATGATTTATTTTCCCAGGTCGATCTCCACTCTTCATTGCTATCACAGATCATGAATTCCACCTCATATCAGACCCAGTGATTAGAAGCCCCAAATCTTATCCTGTGTAGTAACACTGGCTTTTGAATAAAAAACTCCAAAAGAATTGGGTATAATCTTCAAATTTTGCATGTCTCACAAAGTTGCCCAAGAAAACTTATTATTACCGGCAAGGACGTGCTAAAAATGGTCATATGTGCAAGAGTTAAAGTAGCAATAAGTAAAACAAAACAAAAAAAAGGTCTCCATCCTAACAAGAGTATACATATGCCTTAACTAGGACAAGAAATTAAATTTGTGTTGGCTGCAACAGAACATCAGAACTGTAGAATGAACATCAAGGAATGAACTAAAAGTAAAAGATCATATTTAACTTTCAAGCTTGTTTCCTTGAAATAACTGCTGCAGATTTGTGAAAAAGAAAGATGTTTGTATCTTGCCTGATAGGGTTATAATCTCAGTCAATAGATTTTTGAAGTAGTGTTCAATTGTGCCTTCACAACTAGATGAACACTCGTCTTACCTTGCAAATAAATATTGTGCACACACCATGACTTGAGTTTTTTATACAAGTCCTATTTCGAAAATAAGGTTTT
The DNA here is from genome assembly GCA_903798375.1 of Fraxinus sp. D2006-0159. Classification (NCBI taxonomy): domain Eukaryota; kingdom Viridiplantae; phylum Streptophyta; class Magnoliopsida; order Lamiales; family Oleaceae; genus Fraxinus; species Fraxinus sp. D2006-0159. The sequence continues at coordinate 2,979 of CAIGRQ010201839.1, read as the reverse complement.
AGAGAGAAAGAGAGAGAAAAAATAGCTGCCTCCTATGGTTTTAAAAAAAACAGCGAACCGGCTCGGCTCGCTAAGGCTCAGTCGAGAGTTCATGTCGAGCTCAGATTTTTTAGCCGAGCTTGAGCAAAAAAAAAAACGAACCATTTTTACTCGAGCAAAGCCCAAGTTTCGAGTATTGGCTCATTGACATCCCTACATGGTTGTCTATATTGAAAAAAATGTATTTGATTAAGTTGAAAATGATGTCATGATATGGCATTTTCAGAGTACGAAAACCCGTAGAGAATTGTAGATGTTTATTTTGATAATTTTAATGATAGTGTACTTCGTTTCAATGGACCCATTGAACTTACTTCGTGGCTCCGCAATTGGCCTTGCCAACTCCTATTTCTACTCATCTATGGGAATATCTAATTATAAGTTCCAATCAATGTAATTATCAGAGAATTAAATAAATCAATTCAGTGAATAATAAACAAGGTTGACCAACATACCACACCGCAACAAATAAGGGCGTTTTCGGTCGTACTTAAAATCCAATTAAAATTGAAAATATAGCCGTTATTGGGTCTCACTCATCTAATAAAAGTCAACAATAACAGCTAATTTTTTAATTTTAATCCGATTTTAATTTCTACCGAACATGCCCTAAATAACAAAGAGATTAGAAAAAAAAAATCTTTTTTGTAAGAAAGTAGCAATAGAAGTATATAATTGGCCAAGTTGATCAAACATAGATACTTTTATGTTTTGATTGTTGCATTATCCAAGCATGACAAGGGGATAGATTGTTTATTCTCTTCTTGATTTTTATATAATTAAGTTTCTACAGAAACATAGTTCATTAAATCTGTATGGGCAACATTTCCCTGAATAAACTATGACGGATTCCATCATTGTATGTTGCGTAAGTATTATATACACGCCTTCAAAGTCTTATACTCCGAATGCATCAAAAGGCATATAAAGAACACTTAGATTGAGCCTTAAATGAGTTAAATTCTAGTCTTGGTATCATGTAAATTAGCTACCAATAAGAAATAAATTACCTTCCCCAAAAGAAGTTCTCCAGATGTAAGAGACACCACCAGAGGCGGGGCAATCCTTCCTGAAGGAAACACCTCAGACAAGGCACCGTTTGTAGCATTCAATATCATATACTCTCTTCGGATTCCCACACATATATTCTCTCCACACCATGACATTGACTTAACTGTGTCTGGAACACCAAATTCTTTCACCTCTACAAAACCCCGTCCCCCTGCACAAATAGTGAAACCATCATGAGTGGGATCACCATATACAGTAGAACAGACGGTGTAAAACATATAGAAATATATTTGTGATGCCCACCAAAACTGAACATCTGGGTTATCCAGAACCAAATAAATCAAGATATGAGTAATTAAGAGATCTAATGCATCAGTAGATAACTAGAGCATACAAAGGAAACACGTGATAAAACCTCCAAAGGAGAGAGAGGAATTTTCCACAGCTCAAAAAAAAAACAGCAATGAAGTGGGGATGATTAGGATTTCGCCAAGTAAATCAGAAAGAGTTTCTTTGAGAAGTTGGTCCCCTTGATATATAGTCATTAGAGTTTGAAAGTAAATCTTAATTCAGTAATACCTAGTCTAATTCATCCATTCACATCTGAGGTACCTTTCAGTATTGGGGCGAATGTAGTAGTACTCAACACAATCTAGCTAGCTGCCTTCCTAGCCCAACTATAAGATCTTGATCTCACACCAAAATAACATAACTTCCTAGTAGAAGCAACCAAAAGTAAAAAATAAAACAGAATGAAAAAATACTCAGACCCGCATCTTTTTCTTAAATTTTCAAAGAAACTATCGTGCTTTATAAAGCAGTTCAACTGCAAAAAATAACCAAAACTAGAAGAACAAAACCGAAGCAGTCAACATTTAATTAAAGTGAAGCATAACACGGGCAGGTTAGCATAAAATACGTCATTACCAATAATACAAAGCAGTCAATATCCAAAACGGTATCTGATCCGATGATTATACTTTCAGTCTGGCAGACTGGCCATGCAGTTTCCCTTGGCAAAATATTTCAACATAGACAAACTAAAACTAAATGCGATTACCAAAAAAAAAAAAAAAATAAAAAAATAAAAAAAAAAAAAACAAAAACAAAATGAAATTAAAAAAAAAAAAAAAAAAAGAATCCATCTCACAGAGCTGAGCTTATGACACACCATATATTGTTTAACACGGTTCTGATTGAAACTCACTCTGTCATTATATAATTCGACTTGGTAACACTCTAATCCTTCATTTGGCAGAAAGACGTTAGCAACTAAAAAACACACTTAAAGTATGCTTAGTTTAGCTGAAGCTGAAGTGCTACAAAAGTAGCCAAAAACTAGCCTCTTTTGACAGTAAGAAAGGTCTTAAAGTCAAGAAAAGACAAAAAAAATTGGCCAATTTTAGCGAAAAGAGCAACCGCATTTTAAAGGTGTACCGTCGTGTCTGAAGATACAAACCCTCTTCTGCCGCGCAAAGCACAGAAACCCCCGCCTCTCGTCCCACGAGTATGCATTCGCACCTTTGGCCTTTGTAATCACCGCCAACATCTCCAAATTCGGAAACCGATGAAACGCGATTGATTCCGATAGCGAGAGCAGTAGCTCCCTCGACTCAAGCACCTCCATTGCGAGCATCGGTTTCTTAGAAAATCCATTTATCGTCCTTTCAAGAACGTACGACTCCTTCTTCAGCTCCGATGCTTGTAAATGAAAATCCGACGTTGGAGATGCGGCGAAGGATTCCGGGGCGTAGATCTTCAGCGAGCCGTCAGAGCAGGCCAGGAGCAACGTGGCGCCATACGATTCGATGGCGTCGATTTTGGTAGGGGAATTGTTGACCAATTGGAATGAATCGTAGGCGCTGTGCACCATTTTTATCGATTTGATTGAATTTTTCTCTGAAGTTCGTTCAGAGGGATTTTCGCAGT
>CAIGRQ010201789.1:0-20625 GCA_903798375.1 Fraxinus sp. D2006-0159 | reverse complement strand
GAATTTATTTTCTGATCCTGTTGATTATTGTGTTACGCTGGTTAAGATAATACGTCGGATTGGTTTGAAGGAGCAACTTATACTCCAGAAACAACAAGATTCTCAATGGAGCCTTGACCTCCGATTTAGTTATCAAGAACTCAAACCTTCATAAGCATCAAATGCCAAAAACCCTGTTGAGTTAAGGTGAAAAGATCGAAAAAACCTCAGACCGAAATGGATTTACCAAAACAAAAATTGTCTATAAGGTGTGAATTGCTATTGTCACATTGTGCAATTTTATGTTTGGTGGTTGCTGTGTGAATAAAATCTCCCTATAGTCAAAACTTGTTCCTTGTCATACTTTCTCGTATCTGACATCAATTTTCCTAATTCAACACCCATCTAGAAACTTTTAAATCAATCTTTGACTGGAATTTATGCATAATCTGCCTTTTTCTTGAAGGAAAATTCACACACTAGTGCGTAGAGTCAATAATATTTGCTGCTACTTTTTCATCCCTCTCTTTTTATAGTTATATGTTGCTCTGTGCGAATAGATTATACAGAGGGAGGCTTTGAAGAATTGCATGAAAATGGAGGTGATAAAACCTATTCACAATATAGATTTTGATTTCAACAGTTCAAGATTCTCTCAACAAATTAGTAGTACTGCACCTTCTACGCCAAAGCGTTTTGGAGAATACTACAGCAGCGCTCCAAGTAGCCCTACACACTTCCTTCAATTTTATCGCCATAATAATTTTGATGATACTCCGGTCCCTGGTGGCTCAGCCGCAGCAGCGGACTTTGAGAATAAAGATGAGTTTGCTTTTGATTCCTCAGAAACTGCTTCTGTAACAGCTGAAGACCTCTTTGATGGCGGCATAATCAGGCCTCTAAAGCCGCCATCTCAGAAAAAGATTTCTCAAATGCTACCCAAATCACATACTTTGCCTGGTAAAAAAACCATCAAGGGCGGTTTCTCATCAAGGGACAAGAAAGAAGCCTACCCTTCAGTAAAAACGATCCTGGAACACGAAAGAGGAAGAGAAACGAGTATTTATTCATATGCATCAAGCAGAAGGGCGACTCGATCAGTTTCTCCACTCAGACTTTCTGAGAATCCATTGGAAGGAGAAGAAGAGATACAAAAACAGCACAACACAAAAAATTCTTTATGTTCAAGCATTTGTTCATCGTCATCAAAAGGTCACAAGAAATGGAGATTGAAGGACTTTTTCTTGTTCCGGAGTGCATCAGAAGGTCGAGCAGCAGATAAAGATCCACTAAAGAAATACACTGCTGCAGTATTCCAGAGATACCAAAATTCAAGTTTCAAGGGAATCGACAGCCCGGGTTCTGGATCCGGGTCAAGAAGAAGGGGACCCGTTTCTGCTCATGAATTGCATTACACAATAAATAGGGCAGCTTCAGAAGATTTGAAGAAGAAGACCTTCTTGCCTTACAAGCAAGGGATCCTGGGCAGACTGGCTTTCAATCCTGCTGTCCATGCACTGGCTAATGGCTTTGGATTATCTCGCAAATAAATATTAAAAATTGGAATTATAATTTTTATTTTATTTCTAGACCATACAAAATTCTCACATTCAGAAAGTTATATAATTATACTTGCTGTTTTTCCCTTTTTCTCTTAATACGATTTTAAATATTTTACGATACTTGTTTATGTATTAAATGTTCGGTTATCTTCTCTGATATCATTGTAGTATCGTGTACTATTAATACTAGAAATCGAACCGAGCAAGGAAAGCATAAGAATGTCTTCTTTTCTTGCAGCAAGGAGTTGATTATTGTGTGAATATGGTTTATTACATTTTTATTTTTATTTAAATGTGAAAAATAAATCATTAAAAGTTTTGTTGAAGTCAAATGGGAAGGTTAAAATATGCATCACATTTTTGTTGTATTGATTGAGTAGGTGGAATAATAGACTCCAAGAATATTAAAAAATATAATTGTTTTTTTTTTTAATTATCTAGAAAAGTTTGTACGAGATTTTCTTGTCAACTTCTAGAAGAGCATGAGAAGGTTCATGCATCTTTTTGTCCAAGTTTTTTTCTCCCGTGGAATAGTCCAATTTACAATTGCAGTTGATAAAAGTAAGATTTTGAATGTATGTGCGTGCGTGCAGCGTGCATATAAACTGGTAATTTCAAACTCTTGCCCAGACCAAGGTCAAGGCATGACTCATGAGGGAAAAATTAGTTAGCAAGACTTGGCCTCCTGGGACAAATTTAAGCTTACTTCCTAATGATCTCCTACATAAGCAGCGATGTAAAAGACTTCTCGAATGGTCTGTGATGTGTACAATTTTTGTACGACCCAAGCTCGAGGTTATGATAACGTCGAGCACTCTCCTTGGACCAGAACATCCTCGACCTCAAGCTTGAAGCCCTTGAGCATCTCAATATCATTTTCCTTCTTTTTATATCAGATCTCTAATCTAAAATGATTCTACCTCTATAATACTATTGTCACCAAACTATGATTGGTCATACAGTAGTAGTAGAACTCCAATGTCCACATCATGTAGGACTCTTAATAAGATAAGGCATCCAACTGACCAAATTCTATCAGGATTGCACTGTCTACCTCTATAAATACATTGATTTGATTCTTTATTCAAATACGCTTTTATATAATTTTCAGTTTATAGCCTCAATCGTAGATTCTCTCTCTATTAACTTAAATATCGGAGATGTGAAGAGAACACACCTCGACGCCTTATTTCTAGTACCCAAAATTTTGTTTGTTTGTGTGCTTCTTCCATCGTCAAGTTCGGGGAATCAACTATTGCAGTTTTTTTATAACATTAGTCTCCTTATGCAACAATCAGAAAGAGAGATTAACTAATTTGGATATGGTAGTTATAACTAAAGAAGATCACCAATACTTACTAGATCATTTATGAGATGACATATTAATTCATTATTGAATAATTTTTTTGTAAGTTTTAAAATAGAATAACGTTATCTAGCACAAGTAGTGCTAGAACACCAGTCTATGTGACAACATTTTATAGATTCATTTAAATGAGTCATTTGACTTTGCAATTAAATAAATCTATCATTTAATACTATGTAATCCTTATACGTCAATGATTGTGAATAACATTCCTCTTTAAAATGAGTTAAATCCATTATTCACCAATAAATCATAGATACAGATCAGTTCTTAGATCATCTCTCTTTCAATACACATGACAATAATAATGAGCAATGCTATATTTGCAAAATTGGGTTAGAAAATAAGTGTAACAATATCTAGGTCAATGATTTCAAAAGACTGGATCTTACCACAATTATTTTGTCAAACAATTTTGTAGCTCAATTATGTAATATTACTCATGAAATTTTTTGCATGTACAGAAAATGTTTTACAAAAAATTATACAATTTATGTGATGGACTCCATGTGAATTAAATATTGTAAAAAAAATATGAGACACACCCTGTGTGTGTATTCGATATGATTTCTGGTATTTTTTTTGTTGTACATGTAGTGCTTCTCATTACTCATAATTGCTTCACCCCGACTCTTTTGTCCAGACCACAAAATCCCTTGCGCGGGCGTTGGTGTAGGCACCGCAGCCAAACCAAATGCTCTTTTCCTCGTCCATCCCGCCAAAACTCAGACACAAATCTATCACAGGCCACGCCCTCTTCTTGTTCTCTTCTTCGGCACAACATTTCGAATCCTTAACCAAAGCAAAGCTCATCCACCAGCAACAAGTAATCCAAGGAGCTCCCCTCTTCTCAGATTCAAAGAACACCTCACAAATACTCTCCAATTACCTCTCTTGCGATGCACATCCCGAAGTTCTCGCCCTCCTCCGCCTCCTCCCACCCTCGCGTTCCGTGGTATTCTACTGGAACAACCTCATCAAAAGCAGCGTTTCAATACGAAATCTTGAGAATGCCCTCCATCTTTTTAATGAAATGCGGAGGCTCAACTGGGCTCCCGATGAATATACTTATCCTTACGTTTTCAAAGCCTGTGGGGAGCTTTCGTCTCTCGTCCGGGGTGCATCAGTCCACACTCTTGCATTTGTTACTGGTTATACTAACTCCAATGTGTTTGTAGGCAATGCAATGGTTGCCATGTATGGTCGGTGTGGAGCGTATGAGAAAGCGCAGAAGGTGTTTGGTGAAATGCTCGAGAGAATGGTGTTTGATACGATTTCCTGGAATTCTATTATAGCGGTTTATTCACAAATTGGTGAGTGGAGAAGAGTTTTACAAATGTTTAAGAGGATGGTTTCCGTCTCTGACTATGCATTGCGTCCTGATGCGGTTAGTTTGGTTAATGTGCTCCCCGCTTGCGCTTCAGTCAAATCGTGGAGGAATGGTATGGAAATTCATGGGTATGCAATAAAGAAGGGTTTAGTTGAGGATGTTTTTGTGGGAAATGCGATAGTAGATATGTATGCAAAGTGTGGATTGATGGAAGAGGCAAAGACCGTATTCGATAAGATGGAGATGAAGGATGTGGTCTCTTGGAATGCAATGGTTACAGGGTACTCGCAGATTGGAAATTTCGATGATGCTTTGGGACTGTTCAAGAGAATGAGGGAGGAGGAGATTGAATTAAATGTGGTCACATGGAGTGCTGTAATCTCAGGGTACGCTCAGAGGGGGCTTGGCTATGAGGCACTCGATGTGGTTAGGGAGATGATAGTTTCAGGATCGGAACCCAATGCTGTTACACTCGTCTCAGTTTTATCAGGTTGTGCGGCAGTTGGGGCATTAGATCAGGGGAAAGAAACCCATTGTTATGTTATTAAAGAATTTTTGAATATAGTAGGAAATGATCCTGGGGATGAGATGATGGTGATCAATGGTTTGATAGACATGTACGCAAAGTGCAAGAATTTCAGAACTGCCCGTGCCATGTTTGATTCAATTGAAAGGAAGGATAGGAGTGTAGTGACTTGGACGGTCATGATTGGTGGTTATGCACAACATGGGGAAGCAAGTGATGCATTAGGGCTGTTCTCTGCGATGCTAAGAGACAAAAATAGCATGATACCAAATGCATTTACTATATCGTGTGCATTGGTAGCTTGTGCTCGTCTGGGTGCTCTTAGACTTGGTAGAGAAATCCATGCTTATACATTGCGTAATCGTTATGAGGAGGCCATGTTGTTTGTATCAAATTGCCTGATAGACATGTATACCAAATCAGGGGATGTTGATGCAGCTCGAGTTGTATTTGATAACATGAGCCGTAAGAATGCTGTCTCATGGACGTCTATTATGACAGGATATGGCATGCACGGTCGTGGTGACGAGGCCCTCCAAGTGTTCGATGGGATGAGGAGAGCTGGTCTTCCAATTGATGGAGTGACTTTCGTAGTTGTTTTATATGCATGTAGCCACTCTGGAATGGTTGACATCGGGATCAATTACTTCAATATCATGAGAAGGGATTTTGGAGTTGTTCCATCAGTGGAACACTATGCTTGCATGGTTGATCTCTTAGGGCGTGCTGGTCGCTTGGATGAAGCTATGAAGGTCATCAAGGATATGCCGATGGAGCCAACCCCAATAGTTTGGGTGTCATTTCTTAGTGGTTGCAGGCTTCATAAGAATGTTGAACTAGGGGAACACGCTGTAAGCCATTTGTTAGAGTTGAAGTTTGAGAATGATGGCTTGTACACTCTTCTTTCAAACATATATGCCAGTGCCAAGCGATGGAAAGATGTTGCCAGGATTCGATCATTGATGAAGCACTCAGGAATTAGGAAAAGACCTGGCTGTAGTTGGGTCCAAGGAAAGAAGGGGACAGCAAGTTTTTTTGTGGGTGACAGATCTCATCCAATGACTCAAGAGATATATAATCTCCTCGATGATCTGGTTCACCGTATTAAAATTATGGGCTATGTTCCCGAGACTAGCTTTGCTCTCCATGACGTAGATGATGAGGAAAAGGGGGATCTTCTGCTTGAACATAGTGAGAAATTGGCACTTGCATATGGCATTCTTACAACAGCTCCAGGGGTGCCTATTAGGATCACCAAGAACTTGCGTGTCTGTGGGGATTGTCATATAGCCATTACTTACATTTCCAGGATCATTGAACATGAAATTATACTGAGGGACTCGAGTCGCTTTCATCATTTCAAGAATGGATCCTGCTCTTGCAAAGGGTATTGGTGAAGATGTTATAATTTTGTCTAATCAAATATATTGGACGCGCCACTACAAGAGAGGCACAAAGATATTACTGCAATTAAAAGGAAAGGTAATCACATCTGGTGAGCTATTTTAAATTTTTATGAAACAATTTCATTTGCTTACAGGCTTCACCTTCCCCCATGGATACTTCCCTAGCCATTCTACTCCCTTTTGTACTGCTCTCTCTTTCCCTCCTGTTAGATTTCCAGATAATAACTACACCAACATTCGATAACAAATCTGTTATTACAATTGTCTCCCATTTATTTAGATTGTATAAAGAAAAAGGAAATTAAATTATTGATTATATTCTATGTTGATCTCTCTCACAAATTAATCATTGTCCTCTCCAAATTTTTCATTCTCTCCCTTAGTGGTTTCTATGTCAAGAAGCCTAACCGGTAGAAACCAAAAGAGGAATCATGCCAAACTGACAACTCTTTCCTCCTTAAACCATTCCTTCCCTTGGGGTTCAATTCTTTTTCCAAATTTCAAGAATTCAAACAGTGGTTTTCAAAGTCGTAGGGTTGATCGATCTTAATAATAAAATACTAGATATGAAGAAAAAGGTGAAGTGGCATCAGGCTTAATATAACAGCAGGAGACGAGGCTTGATGGTCAAAGGCAGGGGACTGAAAAAGGAGAAAGGTGCAGCCTCTCTTGGAATGCACCACTCATGGGCAGTTTGAAACTTAATACAGACGCTGCTATTTGACGGGAGTTTTGATTTATTGGCATTGGAGTTGTTGTCTGTGTCAGCATGCTGTGGCTATTTCATTACGAGAGGGTCTAGTTTTGGTTCGTGCTGTGGATCGGTATAGTGCAGGCTGAACGTGATGCGCTGCAAGCAGTTCAAGAGTTTTAAACATCTTGTCCATAGTTGGATATTGCTTTAATTATTTTAAATATTGTAACATTGTTGGAGTAGTGGATCCTGGGATTGTCACTTTAAAATAAATTTGCATCTCTTGGCTCTTGCTACGGTGAGTAGAGAGGATAGGTTGTGGATTGATTGTATTCCAATGTCAATACTGACCGTAGTTTGCAACAATATATGACAATAAAGTGGTTTGGTTGACGTTTCAAAGAAAAAAAACCCACTAACTTGTGACTCTTGGACAGAAAGGTACTGCTATTCAAGCAAAATGCAAAAATTACAAGGATTCGAGTCATATCCAAAGTTACGTCCACTCAGTCAAGGTTTTCAATCTTGATTGGAGTGATATCATCTGCCACCTGAAAGTGTCCAACCAAACGAGCTAGGAACATCATCTGTTGTTCGAGAGTGAATTTGATGTTTTCAGCCTGCATTCACATCAATCAGCAACTTGTTTCCACGAGATATACAAGCTATAATTTAAAGTAATATACCTTGCGGAATCCATGCTGCTCTCCTTCATATTCCACAAGAGCAACTGGCAACCCTTTATCCTTCAATGCATGGTAGATTTTGCGTGCTTGATCGGGGAGGACAACCTGTAAAATTGCAGGACTCACTGTCAGAAATCATGACTAACAGAATAATCAAGGATATCGTAAACGAATTAACCACAAGAAGTTGATAGTTTATGATTCAGAAGTCAGGAAGGATAATATCTAGGTGAACAAAGAAAAATCAGAAAGATAGAAGGTCAATTTCATTCATACCTTGTCTTCTAATCCTTGAAATAGTATTATGGGACAGGAAAATTTATCAACAAAATTGATAGGAGATCTCTCAAAGTATGCATTCTCATCTCCTGCATCGTACAATTAGCCGCCATGATAGGGGAAAAAGATTGAGGGATAAACACCAAAAAGAAATTAAATATATTGTTATACAGTTATTACCAACAAGGTTGTCAAGATAGTGAGACTCAAACTTGTGTGTGTCAGCTCTCAATGATTTAAAATCTGCCACCTGTTTGTTGAGAAATAAATATTATTTAACTATAGATATCAAACTTTAACACTTAAATGAAAGCCTACGTAATTCACAAATAAAAACCAATAATTACACAAAATCAACTAAAACTCAGATATTCATTGAAAACAGAGATGACAAAAAGCAAATGCATGCTTAGTGTTACATAGGGTATTTGTATGTTGCCCCCTGATCCCACCTTATTCAAGAACTCTTTTTCATGAAATTAACATTCTCGCTAACAACAAAAAATCTTTCAGAAGCATAACCCATTCTTAATTTCTGCACCTTTCACGTTTATGATCCATTTTAGGTCATGTGAAACTAAGATAAGTGAAGCATATTCCCACCACCTGTCATGGATTGATAATATACTGAGAATTGAGATGAGATAAGTGATTTTAATAACCATAAAAGAAGTAATTTTTATACATGAAAGGATATAATATCTACATGGATAAACATAAATATGAAGTTATAGATACAATATCAATTGTAACCTCAAATTCACATAGGTAGAGGTTTAGTGGTCAATTTAAACACAAATACCTACATTATCTCAAATGATGAAGGTGAGACCAAAAAATATGCTCCAAGGCAGTGATTTGTTGTTGGAGCTTCATTCATGGCCTAGTGGACTAAAGAAGACACTAGATTCAACCAATTCTCTCTCCTGGTTGGTTAAGCATTGTTGTTTCCACAACCAAGGTCAAGGGTTCAGAATTGGTACTTACACTCCCCCTCAAAAAAGGACCAAAAAAAGGACACTAGATTCTCAGAAATGTCCATGAGTCACCCACTATTCAGTTACTAATACATAGACTGATCTCCCAATTAAAAGATCCAACAGTCAAAAAATTTCTAGGGTCACTAAAAAGAGTTTATAGCTCTTATCAGAAAGAGATTTTGAATTTAGTGAAGCTTTTATTTTTCCTTTTGGCATTAGAGGACTAATCACAGAAAAGTAGCATCATACATGTGTGAATACTTCCACTTTTTAGTTGCCAGTATGTCTACTGGCAATTAAATAAGTGGCCTCAGAAAGCAAACCAATGACTCTTTTCTCTTCCCCTTTCAACAATTACGATACACATCAAAGGAACATGAGAAATAGTTGAAGAAATGAACCTTCCAATATCTTTGACAGGTTTTTTTGTATTTGCAACAAAATATGAGCATATATACTTTTCGTAGGTATGCAGGAAATTCAGAGCAAAAAAGCACTACAAAATTTGGAAAATGAAGAAAACTGTTGAGCTTCATAAATAATGCCGGGGGATTCACTAAAAGAATTTCTTTTGAAATAAATTGCGATTATTTACATGCATTCCTGACATAAGTGAACACGTTCCAAATATGCGAGTGATCATTTCAAATGGTAATCACTATTAGAGCATTAAAATATTAGATGACGTAGACCTGGAAAAAGATGGACATTTGGCACGGAAGCTGTATTACATTACATTCTTAAACAAAAAGAAAGTTGAAAAACTCAAAAAATTGTAGAGAATAATTTGATTATAATTAAGTTGATGATTAAAAAGTCTACAAAGTGATCAAGGAAAATAAGTATTTAAAACATTAAAAGAATAATTAAAAACCTAAAAGAATTAAAATTCTTAATCTAAACAAGAAAATAAAATCCCACTACAACGAGAAATAAAATCCCTACCCTATTTGTAATAGGATTGTCCCACATCAATCTTCCCCACTTGAAAAAAACTCATCCTCGAATTTGGTTGAAAAAGAGTAAATTGATCTATAAGGAGGAAATGTCGATAAATATCGTTGTACTCATTCACATCATTTGAAGTCAACTTTGCTTCTACATTGCTCATTTATTTTCCTCACGGACACTTCCTACGTGATATTCCTCCATAAACGATGCATGGTTCAATTTCAGTCCATTCTCAGTAGAGGCCAATAATATTAATTTTAATCGTTCATCTTACAAAAGAATTGGCATGCGGACTTAGATTCATACCTTATATCTCTCATGCTTATATAATTAATAGAATAGGATTTCATAGAACGTCAACAGAACTTCTGCTCTCAATTTGTCAATCATCACCTTCAATTGCTTCATAATTGGGAAGTTCAATTCCCTTTCTTTTGACGAACACTTCTAAACTTCAACTTGATTATGATCAGAGTGCGGCTTGAAGTTAGAGCCTTAAATTGTAATTTTACCATGATGTTTTCATCCTCGTGATTTTATTCCTTGTCAATTTCCATGTTTTGTTGATTAGCAGATCTTAGATTTTTTTGCATATGCTTCTCTATCTCTATTGCAGTATCATGATCGGCAGCATTCTAATCTTCTAAACGTCATATTTTCATACTCATCGAGTGCTTTATAAATCTTATGTTTTTTTGTTTAAAGTAGTACTCGCATTTTGCGACTTAAGTGGCAATACACCGATCTTATCGTACGACGTATTACCAAGACATTTACTTATTATCCTTGCCTATGTAAGTAGCATCTACATTATATTACCATAGTTGTCCCAAAAGCACACAACACTTGTTCATCTCAACCACGGTACACTCAATCTCATCTTTGTAGTACTTTACAATAGAAAGTGAAACTTTACATACCTTTGTATCTTGATTTGTCCTTCCCTTTTAACTAGCGAAACTTGATAGCTGAACGAGTATTTTTCGCTTTCTAATTTAAAACACTAAAAAACGAGTATTTTTCTCGCTAATCCCATGATCTAGGTTTATGTTGCATATTTATTGTTGATGGTGCATTGTGTTCTAAACATCTTGTCACACTTCAAATTAGGTTCCCTTATATCTTCTATATAGACCTTCGCAAAATCCTTGTTAACTTGTTCGTGCTCCATTTGACATTGGCTTTGTTTAGAGAAATGATGTCATGTTGAATTAAACCTATATTTGGCCTCTACTTTTTCAAAAACTCATTTTTCCAAAACTCGTTTTCAACCCCACATTCTCCCATAAAATAATTTAACACATAAATCCAAAAAATTTCTTACTTTTTAACTACACATTCCCCCCAAAAAATTACTATTTTAAAACACATTTCCCTCCAAAAAGGAATCAAACTGGGACTAAGTTGCATTGGAACTTTCTATTGCGTCGAAGAAGATTGTTACCCAAGGGTAGAACATCGTATTATGCCGTATGTGATGGTTTAATGGACAAATTTTATCATGTTGGAGTAAATCATCATTGCACATATGATGGTTTAACCGATGAAAATATCCACATCGTATTAAGACTTCACAATGTGAATATTTGGACCTAGATTGGACTCGAGGCAAATTTCTAGCCACATCAACATTCATTCCTCACGTTTTCTTTCAACAAAAGTGCCATAATATTACCACAAACAATTTTGACAAAACTAACTTGACAAAGTTATTCACTTTTTGAAGAAATTGAGTGCCATATTGATGCAAACAAGATTGAAGAACAATAAAATACCCATAGTAAATATATTGCTAGCAGCATATATTAAACTCTTGACATGAAATTTGTAAGTGATTGATCAAATACTCACACCATACAGGGAAGCTCCAGCTTTGAATATTTCTTTGAATGCAAGTGCGGCTAATGTTGTGTATCCACCAGCAGAACCTCCAGTAATGCATAGTCGTTCACTGTCAACTTTTCCGCTATCAACCTGGAATGCAAAACAAATTATTACGACTAAAACCATCATAGCAGGTTTATTATAATTAGGAAAATAGTTGAAATTCGGATGTTACCAAATACTCTGCGCAACTGCAACAGTCATTGACATCAACAATTCCCCACTGTCCCAGTAGCCTATCTCGATATTCTCTACCATAACCTTCAGATTTCAACCTAAACACTACATTTAGCGAAAAGAACTGAGCAGCAAGCGAATAGGAAAACCAAAATTAACAATGGATATACCAGTGCTTCCACCATAATTAACATCCACAAATGCCCAACCCCGACTAGTCCAATACTGGATACTGAGATTAAAAATTCCACGTGTCTCAGCAGTAGGTCCTCCTGCATGTTGCATAATTAGTGTTCGGCAATAATAAAACAGAATTTTGTTCAGGTTATGCTCAAAGAACAATAGGCATACTAAAGATATTCAGCATATATTTTTTTTCTGAAGGGTCATTCATATCAATTCTCTCCAACATCATGTATTATGCCAATGAATATTTATCTCATTAGCGTGTCCCATTGACTATTATAATCATGGAGTTTGACATATATACTTAAAATTTACAAGTCAATCCCATAACAGTAAAAAATTTAAGATAGTTGGCCATTTTGCATTTCAGATGTAAGACAGTTGACATGCACAAGCAGAACAATTTTGCCCCAAACAAACAAAAAGAACGCAAGTAACTAAATTTTCCAGGTGTAATTCAATACTATCTGTTAGTAGAAATGCACAACCACTGTTATCAGATTTGCAGACCAAAGCAATTCTCATATTAGAGAGAAACAATTCCCCATAGAAGACTATTAGACAGATTTAGGTTCTGTTATAAGCTGTTGCTAACTTTCAAGATTTCTACACTGCGGTTATATTCAATTATCCAGATGACAATCCTTGCTAGTGTAATGCCAGAACTATGAAATATAGCACCACCGAAAGATATTTATTCATTCTCAAGAATGCAAGTCTTCAGATAAAACTCCATAACTTTTCACTTTCAAAATATACTCGTGTAGCCACAGGAATATTAACATGGAAAAAATCACTCGTCACTACTTACAATATTATATGGTACAAGGAAAAAAAGAAGCAACAACTGTATGAGTGTCTAAAGACTTTTCTCACATTAAGTACTGAACAGTTAATATAAAAACTTAAATCTCACAAACCCAGACGTGATGGAAGAAAAGAACGAAAAGAATACCATGGCTCTTCAACAGCAGAGGAGGTTTTTCTTCCTGACTGGCTTGGTAGTCAGGGTTGGTTGGGGGATAAAAGTATGCATAAACACTTTCACCTGGGACTTTGGTAGGGAACTCTATCAGTTCTGGTGAACTCAGGTATGGTTTGTAGTCCGAATTAATAGAAGAAGAAGACCATATTATATTAAAATTAACCACTTTTGATTTCTGATCATCTAAAATCACCTGCAAAGATGACAAAAAATGCTGAGGAATGGACTAAAGTGAAAACATAAAGTAAAAAGGAAATACTCAGGCATTTTCATATTCAAGAAATTGAAGTAATACATATGATCCATCTGTCAGTAAGACAGTAAAGCAAACTCAGCACCTTAGCTATTGACAATGGAAGAACTGCAGAAGCTCCCTCAACATACAGACAGTCAAGCCCAGACGTCTGCATTAGCATTATGCACATCTTTTTAGACAAATATCATAAGAAAATGAAAATATACTTACAAGAGAAAATCTTATTCCCTGTTTGAGCCCCATTTTTTGGGGGAAATGTAGTAGTGATTTTTTTGGATAATGTGTGGTTAAAAATAGGGGAAAGTTTTGGTTCACGTGTAAAATTATTTTATGGGAGAATATGTGGTTGAAAATGAGCTTTGGAAAAATGAGTTTTGGGAAAAATGGGGCTCAAACAGGAGCTTAATAGTCTAGACATCGAGGAGTCAAATGTTATTTACAATATTATTTATATCTGTGAAAGGAATATCAAGCAGCGAAATCATGCTCATAGCAACATCCAAAATTCCAAGATATGACCTCCCTTTCTTCCTGCAGACCATTATCCACACAATTGAAATATTTCAATAAAACCCAAAAGAACAAGAAATGAATTAGATAAAAATTAGGCCTAGAACGTACACACTGTACGATGACATTTTTCAAAAACTTGGTGAAACATAAATTTTATTATTGAAAGTGTTATATTGGAGACACCTGTAACTGCAGGCAATCAAGTTCTTTTGACCATGATTCAGAACAAACTCGTAAGAGTTCATGCCAAAAACCCATAAAGGTCTTGCAAACTCAGCGTTCAAGGAGTAAACAGGCAGCACTTCATTTGTAGATTCCACCTGAGATCAATTTATAGGAAAAACATGAGATCAAGGCTCAGTCAATTATGAATGTGTTTGTGTGTGTGTGTGTGTGTGTGTGTGTGTTTGTGTTTGTGAGAGAGAAGAGAGATGATGATGATGACAGTGCCGGAGCACTGATTACGACCAAGTTAGTCTACCGTTTTATGGATGTCACATGTGATGCTCATGACAAAATTAACATTTGTTAACGTTTTGGTGCATGATATGCTATAACCCTATATGTGACTTTAAAATGAATATGAATAAGATTCAGTAATATATCAGACGCTTTTATACTTTAAAGATACTGATGAAAGCCAGAAATCAGAACTTCTTATCATAACTAAGCCTGTACGCCAGAGAATAACAGGGCATCTGGAAAGAAAATACATAATGTAAAGTTAAGGGCATCAAAATCAATATGTCATGTTTCCAATATAAAACATTTACAAAGTTTCTGCGATAACATAAAGACTTCTATATTTATACTTATTTCATCATGGTACTTGTTAGGGCTGGACATGGGTCGGGTCGGTTCGGTTCGGTTATCTTCCAAAACTTTCGAGTATTTAATAAATGGAACCGTCAGGTTCAAATATAATTATGGAACCGTTCGGGTTCGGTTTGGTTTGGTTCCGTACCATAATTAAAAAATTTAACATTTACAATAACACTACATAAATACAATTAATGACTTTTTCATTCGTAAGTTTGACAAATTAATGTAGCTCCATTTAAAAATATATAAATAACAAGTTATCCAATAAGATTAATTCAATGAATACAAATACAAAAAAGTAGATACTAATATTAAAACTAGGTTATCCATACCAAAGTTACAAAAAAAAAAAATTTGGCTGAATTAATTTGCTAATTTGTTTTAAAAAATTAAAAAAATTTAATTAATTCAATATAAAAAATTAAAAAATTTATTTAAATTCGGTTCTTGATCTAGAATCGAGAACCGACTCAAACTCATCGGTTCTCAATTCGGATACCCGAAGAACCGTTCGGTTCGGTTCGAGAGTTTTGTCCTGCCCTAGTGCTTGTATAAGACAGGAAATTCTATCTAATAAGGGTATTTAACTTATGAAGAACCGCTCGGTTCGGTTCGAGAGTTTTGTCCTGCCCTAGTGCTTGTATAAGATAGGAAATTCTATCTAATAACTAAAACATGGGAGACCATTGTCAATGCCGAAGGTATTAGTATCAATATTTATCTGCAATAGTTGCATGGCATAAATATTTTCCCAAACAGAAGACAAAAAATAGCTTTGGCTTAGAGATGGGAAAGGATGACGTGCCACAAGCATCTTGGAAGTTGCCATTTAATGTTTGTCAAGCTTGTTGGCAATAATTACAGAGAGATGTAAATGAATGTGATACGAAAAATCCTTGCAGTGAAACATCAGGGCATCAGGGCATATTTGTATCAGTCGATAAATGGTGAGAAAATTGGAAAAATATGGGTTTCTCAACCATGTGCATCTGACAAATGATAAGAATAATATGTACCCATTTGTAGATATTCCAAAACCCACTTTTTCTATCAGTGATGAAGAAAAGTTCTCCTGCAAATTAAGAATAACAAATCAGTGCCAGAAAAGTTCAAGCCACTCAGAGTTGTTAGTCTTAGTTAAAAATGTAACTGCAAGTACACAATAAACATTTCACGATGACGGCAAAAAATGATGATCTATGAATTACATCAGCTACTCCAGTGAAATTGATACCAAAGAAAACATATTTTAGATCAACAATATTACTTGAACAAAGAAGAAAGTTCTAACAATGATGTAGTTTAGCTAACTGGACAGAGGCCAAAAATGGTAAGAACGGAGAGGAGACAAAAAAAATCAACAGAGGTGATTATTCAACCTAACAAGTGAAACAGTACCACCTGATGTAAATACCATCTGGCCAAATGCCAGTGATGGTCTAAAGAGAGGGAGGCAAACTAAAACCAAAGGATATTCAACCAAACAAAAGAAATGGAACCAGCCAACATAAACACCATTTGGCCAAAGGCCATCCATTCAGAAGATGGGAGTTTAAAACAAACACCTAACGCTAGTTCAACAGAACAAGGAAGCAACACAACACAGATGCCCAACAAATTCAGATCACCTGAATACAAATACCCAATTAAAAAGGAAATACACCAACAAAAACAAAATCAGAAAACCAAAAAGAAATATTAACACAAGGGAAGCTAAGGACGTATACCAAAAAAGAACAAAGAAGATTAAAGAAACAGAGCAGAAAAACAGTTTAAGAGATTTCAAGATTCTATCCAAATTGCAGACTCATGCTTGGCTGTCACTCAGACTTTCATCTATTCATGTCGAGGAAGATCTTCCCGGTCTAATCAGCAAGCTTCTTAAAACAGTGTTTCTTTTCTGACCCACTTTCTTTAATCTGCCAATAAGTTTTTATAGCACCTCTTAATTTTATTTTTTTGCCTCACTTTCTTCCTCACAAAGAGGCATAGACCCAATTAAGTGGCTTTATATCTATTATGTCTTGGTTCTAATCAACCTAAAACCTTTATATGTCAAAGCACTTGTGTAAGTTTAAAATATTTTCGTTTTTGTTACTAGTTTTGTTCACTCTGCAGCTATACTGTTAAGCAGGTAAATCAGTAAAATTATCCATAAGATAGGTGATTGTGGAAGTGGTGACTGGTTTCTGACCCACTTTCTTTAATCTGCCAATAAGTTTTTATAGCACCTCTTAATTTTTATTTTTATTTTTTGTCTCACTTTCTTCCTCACAAAGAGGCATAGACCCAATTAAGTGGCTTTATATCTATTATGTCTTGGTTCTACTCAACCTAAAACCTTTATATGCCAAAGCACTTGTGTAAGTTTTAAATATCTTCGTTTTAGTTACTAGTTTTGTTCACTCTGCAGCTATACTGTTAAGCAGGTAAATCAGCGAAATTATCCATAAGACAGGTGATTGTGGAAGTGGTGACTGGTTTCGTTTTAGTTACTAGTTTTGTTCACTCTGCAGCTATACTGTTAAGCAGGTAAATCAGCGAAAGTATCCATAAGACAGGTGATTGTGGCAGTGGTGACTGGTGAGAATTATATTTTCTTATCATGATTAGGAGATGCCCCCAACTATGAACGTGGCTTTTTTATAATTTTCCTCTCTTGGGGATAGGAGTGGGGTGGCACATTAATATTTTCTAGACTGAACTGACTACATCACAATAAAGTGCACCTAAATGAGAAAGCTACAGTCTTTTATGACAGTAAAAGAGATAATCTTTTTTTTGATCAGTCAAGTAAAAGAGATAATCATATGAAAGGATTTGCTTGTGGTCAAATTGAAAAAGAAAAAGGAGCGTTAAAAAGTCACGTGATGTTTTGAGTAGAGAAGTCCAAAGCCTACCTTGAGGTGACCACTTAGGTTCAGTTGGGGATTCCACAATTGATGGATCGCCACCAGCAATACAGGTTCGGTTTTGAATGTCCCTGGAACAAAGCATTTCAAATAAGAGAACAAAAAATACTTAGGGTTCTTTATATATAAATTGTCACTATTGAACTTGCACAAAAGAATTGGTCACGAGTGAATGGGATTAAAATCCAAAATGATAAGTAACATCCTAGTACATGATCACCTACACTCTGTATATCAATATAGAGAATGATTTATCATATGTAATTGACATAGGAAACCACAATGACTAGAATGTTACAAAAATAAGCAACAAAGGAGAGTTGGTAAACAGAATCATTTGGAAGAATTGCCAAAAGGCTGGGTTTCAGGGATTGAGATTTAATATGAGAGGTTGTAAAATATCAAAATATCAGCAAACCTAAATATTCCGATAAATCAAACAATGAACTATAATGACACTTGCAGTAGATATTCGAACTAATATATTTTTTTGGCTTCAAGTACGATTGGATTGATTTAACGTTACCCAAAATTTGCATAAAACAAGATTTGCCAAATTTATGGAGTCTCTTAGACTTCCTCACACAGTACATGGATTCTATTTTCTGCATGCATATATTAAGTATTAAGTTTAGAACACTTAATGCAGACAATGAACTTTACAGTCTCTTAAGAAATCACAAAAATCAGAGGGGGGGGAGGGGGAGTAATATTGCCTCTCTCTCTCTCTTGTGAAATCAGAACGAAAGGGGGTAACATTACTTAGCAAGGATGCGTGCAAAATAATGCTAGCAAGGGAAATGCCAAATTCCAATGATCAAAAACGAAAAAAGTGAAAGGATAAGGTGACACTTCCTGTCTCCTGCACCAAGAAAACAGAAGAAAAACAAGTTCAACATACCCATTCTCAGATATGTAGCCAACCCAAAGTTCTGATCTGTCCCATGGCATGTTGGGATGACCCCATTCAATCCAGGCCACCCGTTCTCCTTTAGGATCAATCCGAGGAAAAGCATAGAAGTCGTTGCCCCCAACTAATATTTTTGGTTCTGCATCATGACTGATTATCAGCATAAATAGGAAAAATACAACAGACAGTCATTCACTAGAAACCCAGGCCCCTCATCCCAGACGTCCACCTTAAAGAAAAAAAATTAAAAATCAAGAAAAAATAGAAAATAAACTAGTTCTACCGAAATACTCCTAGAAACATTCACAAAAGCCAACTTACCTTCTATATTGTTGATACTCAGATCAANACTCCTAGAAACATTCACAAAAGCCAACTTACCTTCTATATTGTTGATACTCAGATCAATTGAAACAATTGTTGTGGTAGGATTTGTACTACTTTCACGACGGTCTAGCAAACAGAACAGCCATAAGTACAAGAATAAATGCTAGACAAGATAATAAATTAAACAACTTCCCGGAAAGGATGATAAATATTGACAATCTACCTTCTCTTACTGTTAGATAACGATTAAATCGTGAGTCAAACACTCCATCTGCATAGCACACAAGTGGTCCATCATAATCTGGCGTAAGTGGCACAGGAACTGAATCTGCCAGGATGAATCAAATAAATAAGATCTCAAAAGCTTATCACATTCAAACAGAAATCTACACCAACATTAAAACTTACGTAAAAAGATAGGAACTCTTTTAGACGGCCCCAAAATAACAATTTTTTCCATTTTTTATATTGACAACATGAACAATTAAACCAATAGAGCACAGAAACCCTTCTGATGAAGAACAGAATCGTTATGAATAGAATAAGAACCGAAAGCCAAGTAAAATACAACCTAAAGTAGTTGGACATTATCTCAGGGGCGAGAAAAGAGTACAAGATTGACCTGCAGATGACATTGAGTTCTTATAGAGTCTTTGGTCCTTATAGTTTGAGAAAATTACTTCATCCCCCGAAATACTGAAAGCCCCACCTCCATATTCTTGTGCCACTGTCCTCACTCCAAAATCTTTTGGAGTAATATCTACAGGCTTGCCCCCTTCTTTCTCTGCTTGCCTTACCAGCACTTTTCTTCTGAAAACCGCAGAAACTTATAATCAAATTCAATAAACAGAAAAAGAAAACAAAAGCTATATCATGGACTTCATCTACTGTTCCCACAAGCACCAGTCTTCCAAAACACCCACAAAGTAAATTCAACTTAATGAAAACAAACATCCACTTTTAAAGCAATCTTTACCATAATTAAAACGTATTTATGTACGCACTATTGAATTGTAAAAGTATACCCCGATTCAGTGGGACGGGATTCGAGCCAAATGAGTCGGCCAAGAGGGTCCGCTGTAAAGCCACCGAGGCCCTTATCTGAACCGGAAACGAGGTCTGCGGTGATGGGGGACTTCCACGAACCGTAGGGAGCAGTGAGTTTACTTTCCTGTGCTCCAGCTGAAGACATTGTTGTCAAAGATCGCTTCTTGGAATGAAAGAATTGGCGAGAAATTGATTTTGTAGGAGTGACTATTAATCGAGAAATGGAAAGGGAAGAATGAGAATGCCAAAGGTAAATGGGTGAGTGACACTGTCGAGTGAGAGTGATAATGGCAGAAAGTGCCGTTACTAAAGTTAAGGGGGATTTACTTATTTGGTGCCTCAAGGCTGATCAATACCGGGTATTTTAATAAAGGAAAATTCCTTAAGGTTGATCAATACCGCGTATTTTAATGAAGGAAAATTTTCTGTCTATCTAATAATTTACCTAATCTTTGCACCTTCCAAATAGGGGTCGTCATTTGTCGATTCGATAATCCATTAGGTAAATTATTACGTGTCTTCAAAAGATTTAGGTCTAACTTAATATAGAAAAGTTTTGGGAAATTATATTACCACCACAAAATTTATTAATTACACCACAATTTTTTGTTTTTTTTTCGTATTTATTTAAATAACATAAAATTACATAACTAATATTAATATACTTTTAATTAATCACATCTCATTATAATTACACCACAAACATAAACCTAATTTCTCCTTCTTTTCTATAATAAGAGTCTTGTGCCATGCTACCACATGTAAGAATTTATCAATTTGTTTAATCATTCTTTATTTTTATTTATTTTTTTCAATTCGTTAGATCTTATAATTGCAAAATACAATT